>JAGTTF010003847.1:0-11771 GCA_019095985.1 Streblospio benedicti | reverse complement strand
AATTTCTGATTCAACGCTTAGAATAGAGGATGAATGTGCTTTGGAATACATAATGTAAAACATAAAAAAGAGCAAAATTATACAATGGTCAGATAGATGTGACATAGATGTGTGTAAACAGATAAGACTAGATAGCAGCAAATCCAGCTGATCCCTAGTATGACTGTCAGCTCACTACCAGGCGGCGCTCATAAGATTTCTAGCAGACAGCTTTGTGAGATAGAAAAGATGCACACTGCAGCTAATCTATGGTAGCTGGCCACAAAATACATGCAGGCGTGCATTTAGAGTGTACTCATACATAACTTGTTGTAATAAATAAAATCATTTCATTTCCTCTTTAAGGCACTGTAGTTCTTCGAAATTCCCTCCTTTTTCCCACCCAAAATAAGGTCTAAAAATAGGTCACAGCTCTAATCCATAAAGTGTTGCTTGCAGCAACCAATCAGAATAGCTCATTTGCCTACTTGCACACATTTCTATGCCAAACATTGCATTTAAAACACAAAACTTATTTTCATTGGCCTTGTGTAATTTTAACCACCAAATGGCCATTTGAAATAACTCACCTCTTGGAATGTCTCTTGTTAACAAGACGCAGGTAGTAAACACATGCCAACACCACCACAGCACACCACACCAGAGCACAACACTTAGCAGCAACTGCAATTAGAACCTCAGAGCAGCAGCGACAGTATTTTCATTCATTAAAACAACAATACATTTGTCATGTTACGCCATGCAAAAAGCGGACTACAATGGCCATCACGTTGCGTTAAATATATTGATTACTATTCAAATGCAAAGTCACTATTTATAGGTATGCTTCCTGTTCTGCAAAAAAAAACAAGCAATAAAAGAAACAAATCCGCACAACACAATTGAAGCAACTACACTTATAACTTTGAAAAAACAAAGCCAGGCAAAGCAAATGTCCCTATAACCTGGAACTATCAAGCCAAGCACAGCAAACACTATAATTTTTCAAAACAAACCTGCTGCCCAGGACCTTTCAAATTTTTCTCTAGCAGAATATATGCATCTGCAAATACACAAAACACTCCATATACAAGCAAACAAAGTAATAACCCCCTTTTTTGCTTCCAAAATCAATGGCAATGCAATTCCGAAGTGTACTACTCACATTTTGAGCGACTCAAAATGTGAGTGACTACCCTGAAAGGAAAAATGTCAATTAAAAAGTGTTGACAAATAATGTTAATGCTATACACTCCCTACCCCCCCCCCCCCCCATGTACCTTAGATTTAGTTCGCCCCGGCAAGTTTGTATGTCATAACCAATTACCGGCCAAAATGCACATTTCCTATTATAATACTTTAATACTATTACTACTTATAATACTTCATATCCACCAATTCCAAGGTGTTTATGTGGGAATCGCTGGCCTGCAAACTTAATCGAACACGCTTCCACTTGCGAGACTCAACCGCATACGGCAACCCCATAATCTCCCGGAGTTGTTGTGAGCGCCCGCTATAACGGCCCGTTTCCTCAAAAAAATCATTCGCTGAACAAAGCCAGATATTTTTACCTCCACGGTTGACAAATTTTATCTCATCGAACTCAAAACCCATGTGTACCTTAAATTTAGGTTGCTTGTCAACCAATTCCCGGCAAAAGTGCGCGACCATGGTTACACGTTGTCGCGTAACTTGGTCTAACTGCGCAGCGTAGGCCATGATTTGCTCAATGCAGTGTACTGGAAGGCTTCTCGTCGTCATCATCGCCACGGCCCCTGGGTGGCAAGTGATTACAATGAGTTGCCACTTCTTGCATTCTTGGACATCTAACAAAGTTTTACATTTACAGTGGGTTGATGTAGACACTATAAAACCCCATAATGTCCCCGAGTTGTTGTGAACGGCCGCTATAAATGCCCGTTTCCTCGAAATAAATCGTTTGCTGAAGAAAACCAGATACGTTTACCTCCCCAGTCGACAAATTTTGTATCATATAGACTAAACAAATGGATTTTGATTAGTTATTATTCATCTTGGCCGGTACGCAAAATTTACCTTTTCAAGGAGTTGAAAGTCCGACAACTCCTGACGGGCGTGTTTGTCCCAGGCGTCGCAAAGCTTGGCGTCCCTTCGAATTGTGCTTGGTCGTATATACTGTGTAACATGGCCATCGTTTACGTGGGTGGCCAGAGTAGACATCCGCTGCGAGCGTTGATGGAGAAAATCCACAAGTCTGTAGAATCCAAGGCTTCGTGTTGTGTCGGAATTTAGGCTGTGGTGGTTGTTTTCGCATGCGTTGTTTGTCCGGTGCAGGCGCCGGTAACCAGACCAGCTTTGTGGTTTAAACAGAGCCTTGTGAGGATCGGCATAAGTGTCCATTATGTACTTTGTAACTTTCTTGTGAGCTGTTGATGGCGCATTGCTGTCGAACCAATTTATCATGTCCCATACTGCGTCGGGGGGGACTAGTGGAAGGGCGATTAGACGACGCAGAAAACGACCTTGCTCAGTTGGCTGTTGGTAACACCGACGTAATCCGCAGTTGTCTATCTTGCGCATAACACTCTGTGCCCAATGAAAGACACACCCGGACAGTTTTGGACATGGCAATTCAATTTGCACAAAGGCTTCGCGAAACGCGTTCCACTCTGCCAATTCGAAATCAAGCATTACCCTGTCCACCCTTACCTCATAACGCCTTTCTCGCAACACACGCAAGACCGCTTTTACGACCTCCCGGTAAAGGCCTTGGCTTTTTCCAGACATTATTGCATACAATAAATTAACTGCAGCTTTTTCTTCGCGGCGACGTCTGGCTCCGCTCCTACGTATGTGCCCGATAATGGTCCACAATTGGGAGAATGGTGGGCCGACGACTTTGAAAGTCGCATCTGCGTACCACGTACGGACACTCGATAAATAGGCAAGTTGTAGAGGGGTGGCGAAAATGTAAGCCACTTGTGTTTCCCAAGTTACCTGGGCAATTTTGAAGTCGGGGCAAAATTCTTCCTCATAGTGGAAATCCACTGTGTTTGGCTCGTTTGGACGGACTGATTGGCGGTGTTTGTTGATAGCGTTGATGGCTGTACGCTGCCTCATGTGAAGTATGCCACCTTGTGTAGTCTGTTTGTGCTCTTCTTCCACTTGCGTTAGTAGTTTCCGGGCGGACACTCCTATGTGCTTAATGGCCTTAGCTTTTGCTTTTTTCATAATCACCATAGTAGAAACTTCTCTCCGGTGATTCGGCGGGCACCTATGTTGTTGATGTCCTGGTTCGAAATGGTACGAGTTGTCTGGTAATGGAAATTGAGTAACTTTGGCGTGGCACCGGTCATTTCTTGGTCGATATGTACACTGCCACCATGTTATACCGTCCCGTTTTTTTTGGACGTTGTATGTGAAACCCTGGCCATCAACAAGTATGTCTTTTCCCCGTTGGGAACCACCAACTACCAAAGTGTACTCACCGTGACGAATGGTATCAGGACCGTCAGCAACTTGGGCCTGCTGTTGCTGTCGGACCATAGGTGGCACATCTGGCAGCACCGCAGCCTCGTCGGACTCGGAATCGGAGATCATGTCCAAAGTCCCCTCCGTTTGATAGTCCGGCGGTGCGTACGACCTTAATGAGGACAGAAGATTTAAAATATATTGCCAAAAAAAAAAGTATTGCCCCCAAAAGTGCCAACACCCGAATAAATGTTATATCTTCTTTACACATTTTAATACCTTACTAACCACTTATTATCAGGGCTCTACGTTAACTCTGGCGAGAGGTTGGCCACAGGACAACCAGCATCCAAATTTTGGTTGTCCTAACTTACCATGAGGTTGTCATTATTTTTGCAGTTGTATTTTAGATTATATACCGTATTCTATTATTATATCAATCATAATGTTAAGAAAAAACAAACAATTATTTGTACACTTAATGAATCTTTTCTCATGAACAAACTTTATACAAAAATAAAAAAATTGCAGATTATAAATATGCAAGTCGATTTTTATCCTCATGTCTATTGTATTAAATTTTGTCATCAATCATAATGTATATTTTAAAACTCCTCCAACCTTCAAACAAAAATAATATTTGTAGGAATGAAAATTTAAGTATTATGAATTTTTTGTTTTCTCATGAACAAATTTTGGATAGATATGAAAATGCAAAAATTGCTCGATTCAATTTATGTTTTGAAATGCACATATTAATTTTGAAATTTGAAATTGGTTGTCCCACAGGACAACCAACCTCATGTCTATTGTCCTGATTTTAAAAAAAGGTTGTCAGTAAAAACGGGACAATCCTTAACTGTGATTATTTTAAGATATTTTCTGATTGGAAAAAATGTCTAGAAACGATATTTTTTAATCTATTGTAACAGCACATGGAGTTCCCTTTAGTTTTTGATGGATAAATTTAATATTTATAACTGAAACAAACTTGTGTTCAACTTATTTTTAATCAAACAAAGATAAGGTTAAAGTAATTATATGGACTAAAGTATAATTTGCATATCTTATTTTATACTTGTCCCTTGTGGCTAGAAAAATTTATCTTTGATGCTAGAGCTGATGTATTTTTTGTAATTGCAGGCATGCCCTCATCCGACTCACCACCACAACACATCCTCATCTGTGGACGATTGGTGAAAGCTGGCCGGGCGTCGCCCTCAGACGAATCGTCAACAAGTCTTGCACAGGTGGCAAGCAGGCAACTGAATACTGCAAAATAAAAATTTTAGACGTCTGAGCAATTAAGAAGGACATTAGAAAAATTGCCCAACATTTATAAAAGCAGACGAAGTGGACGAAGTTCAAAGTGGGACAAAATTAACGCATGATTTTTTCACGCATCATTACGCATCATAAATGCACATAAAACTAAATAGAAAAATTAACCGTCAGTCAACAAATATTTCGACTGATGCATACATAGTTTAGTACGTATTATAAAGAAATGGACTAACGCCACAGGCTGGCCGGCGTCGCCCTCAGACAATTTAGTCTTGCAATTTTTGTGTTTTTTAAAAATTAAAAGGACATTGTCCTTGCAACTTTTTTAACCATTTTGAAATTTGAAAAATTATTTTAACCTCCAATTTTTGGTTGTCCTGATTTTAAAAAAGGTTGATTTTAAAAATGTCCAGAAACGTTAGACGCCCCTGATTATTTTAAGATATTTTCTGATTGGAAAAAATGTCAGAAACGATATTTTTTAATCTATTGTAACAGCACATGGAGTTCCCTTTAGTTTTTGATGGATAAATTTAAAATTTATAACTGAAACAAATTTGTGTTTGCAACAAACTTACGTTTTAAAATGGACTAATTAAACATGTAAACAAGCTTTAACTGGATTTGTTAAAGTTTAATTATTTGGAAACAAAGATATAAATGTTAAACATATGCATACATTTTATACTTAACGAGGCTGGCCGGCGTAATGGACTAAAGTCTTGCTTTTATCTTAACTTACTACTTTTTTTAGACGCCTGAGCAATTAGAGGACATTAGTAAAAATTTTTACAGACGAATTTATGGGACAAAATTAACGATGCTATTACGCATCATAAATGCACATAAAACTAAATAGAAAAATTAACAGTCAACAAATATTTCACTGATGCATGTTTAGCATTATAAAGAAATGGACTAACCACTCCAGACAAGTCAGGCATGCCCTCTACTGCATCCAATTAAGAAGGACATTAGTAAAAATTGCCCAACATCAGACGAAGGGACGGTTCAAAGTGGGACAAAATTAACGCATGATTTTTTCACGATCAACACATCCTCATCTGTGGACGATTAACCGTAAGCCAAAGCTGGATGCATACATAGTTTAGTACGTATTATAAAGACAAGTCTTGCACAGGCTGGCGGCAGGCAGACGCAAGTCTTGCTCAGGTCTTCGGCAGGCAAGCTGCGTTGGCAACTGAGAAGTACTACTGCAAAATAAAAATTTTAGACGCGCTGAGCAATTAAGAAGGACATTAGTAAAAATTGCCCAACATTTATAAAAGCAGACGAAGTGGACGAAGTTCAAAGTGGGACAAAATTAACGCATGATTTTTTCACGCATCATTACGCATCATAAATGCACATAAAACTAAATAGAAAAATTAACCGTCAGTCAACAAATATTTCGACTGATGCATACATAGTTTAGTACGTATTATAAAGAAATGGACTAACGCCACAGGCTGGCCGGCGTCGCCCTCAGACGAATCGTCAGACAAGTCTTGCTCAGGTCTTCGGCAGGCAAGCTGCGTTGGCAACTGAGAAGTACTACTGCAAAATAAAAATTTTAGACGTCTGAGCAATTAAGAAGGACATTAGTAAAAATTGCCCAACATTTATAAAAGCAGACGAAGTGGACGAAGTTCAAAGTGGGACAAAATTAACGCATGATTTTTTCACGCATCATTACGCATCATAAATGCACATAAAACTAAATAGAAAAATTAACCGTCAGTCAACAAATATTTCGACTGATGCATACATAGTTTAGTACGTATTATAAAGAAATGGACTAACGCCACAGGCTGGCCGGCGTCGCCCTCAGACGAATCGTCAGACAAGTCTTGCTCAGGTCTTCGGCAGGCAAGCTGCGTTGGCAACTGAGAAGTACTACTGCAAAATAAAAATTTTAGACGTCTGAGCAATTAAGAAGGACATTAGTAAAAATTGCCCAACATTTATAAAAGCAGACGAAGTGGACGAAGTTCAAAGTGGGACAAAATTAACGCATGATTTTTTCACGCATCATTACGCATCATAAATGCACATAAAACTAAATAGAAAAATTAACCGTCAGTCAACAAATATTTCGACTGATGCATACATAGTTTAGTACGTATTATAAAGAAATGGACTAACGCCACAGGCTGGCCGGCGTCGCCCTCAGACGAATCGTCACGTCTTCGGCCGCCAAGCCGGGCACTCAACTCATAAATGCAAAAACCATCGTACTCGTGCTCACGTCTTTGGCCGTCCGGCTGACGATGCGACTGCGGAGTACTACTGCAAAATAAAAATTTTACACACTGAGCAATTATGAAGGACATTCATTATTAAAAATTTCTAAAAGGCAGACGATGTCAGTGTTTAATGGCAGCTAAATGACCGCTTATGTTTGTCAGGCGTCATGCGCAATATAAAAAACTTTACTAACGCCTTATTCTGCCCGTCTGAATCGTCGGACGGTTCGGAAGGCGATAGCCGCAATTGCAGCAATTGCGACTCATCCTCGTGTGGGCGTGGGCTCTGCGAAGCATAGGTCATGGCATCCAAAATTGGGGACGCAGCAAAGGGCGGCGACGGACATTTCCTGAACGGTGTTGATGACCGGACAGTACGTGCAGTCCGTCTCCCTGGGCTTTGCGATCCACACCACGTTGAATCGGAGCTTGGCGACACCCGACGAGGCGCAGGAGGCAACCAATCTTCATGTTCGTCTTCCGAGTCAGTGTCAGAGATGGGATTGTTCCTTGTGACAAGGTCTATGACTTCGTCAACGGAGAAACGCGGCTTTGTTCGGCGAACTTCTGCAAAAATGAAGATAAAATTAGGTCAAAGTGGTGCTCGATAACAGCAAAGTATACAAATTATTAATTTTCTTTTAAATATTTTTAGAAAATCAGCAATGCTTTCACAAGACGTGTTGAAATATAAAATCAAATTAAATAAGGCGGGGCTACTAAGACCCCTAGTCCAAAGACCCATTGGTCCGAAGGCCCCTTGTTCCGAAGGCCCATTGGTCCGAATACCCATTGGTCCGAAAAATACTTGATTGTATTAAATCCCTAATGGGCCACCTAACCAAACAATACAAAACAAAACTGATGCTCTTCTCCGGTTGTATCAATTTACAAGGACATGACGAAGTACTTGTATTAAAAAAAGTGCGCATGGAAGACAGCTGTTGCACATTTGAGTTCAGCGGATGTCAAAATCAGTGTACCTTCAAATCCTCAATTTAGTGCCATTATGAGCGCTTTGGGTAAGAAAAAGTTCAGTGAAGGTGGTTACTATTAGCTAGATAATTTAGGAGACTAGTTGAAAAGTGATACAAAACTCTGGATCACCCCCTTGTAATGGACGACAGTAAGAGAAACGTGGACACTTGTTTAAAATTCAAAAAGCCATCTTTTTAAACACACAGCACATATATTTTATCTTGCACCTAATATTTTATCTTTGCATATTATTGCACACAAAACAATACACGGCGCTGTACTATCGTGTGTTACAAACGTTAAACATTGTTAACTTTTCCTCCCATTCACTGAACAATGTTTCAATTATTCCTATTGTACTTTTTAAACTGTTTATTTAATTAAAAGTTTACGCACGTATAACATGACCTTAATGCCTGGTTCACTTTGAACTATTTATCAACCTTTGTTGTAATTTATTGGATAAACATTTGGGAACTTAAATACCTGTACATTTCAATGGTCCGTTTGTGCAGCTTAGTATCCAAAAGGTTTTTATCTTTATGAATATTTTTTCAAAATGATATGAAATACTTGCATTTTTGACCGCCAAAGCAAAAACCACGTTTTACATTTGAAAATGGCGCCGTTGGAATCACGTGACTTGCGCCCACGTGAGAATCACGTGGCATTGTTTACATATGTTGGGCAACAGGCCTTCTTTTGTTACGAACACGAAACACGAGTGCCATAATTACTTATCAAAGTAGATCAACGCAAACACGTGCTTTTTTAACTGACTGGCTATGACAGCAACACACATATCATGGAAAAATTTGACCTCTAATACACAAAGGTTACCAATTAATGCGGCGTCAAACTTAACACGGCTGCGATGCACCCACCAACTTAGATTTGGGATAAAATCAGTTTTAATTAATTTTTAACACAACGCAAACACTCACTGACTGCGAGAGGCGCGTGGCATATGACACCTTCCGCCGCGGGACGCTTCCTAGCCAGTGGAGGTTTTAGCTTGAAACGGCGAACCAAATTGGACGGCAGTATTCCACGTTGAGCATTGTACCGGTGTAATATAGCAAATTTTACATGCCGGCAAATTTACCAAAAAACAAACGCAAATAGAATTAGATTTAATATTAGGAAATGTAAGAATTAGTAGAAACTATTTTGAAACAAACGAGAGAATATGGACGTTGGTCAACTCCAATATTTTGATATTTGGAATATTTGCATCTTGAGGAGAAAATGGTCTTGAGGAAAAAATGGCAAGACGGGTACAAGTATTGTCTGTGCATGCGGATAGGGCATGGCGGAGATGCGAAGCACTGTTGGGCGCCAACATGCCCCTTCCAGACGCCATGAAGTTGGTGAATGAAACCTACTGTTGGGGACAAATAGTGCTAGAGAAGAATCAATTTGAAAGCAATTTTCGTGGAAACACAGCGCAGCTTGACCAGTTGATGCGCTCGTTCCGACTGCAACAGCAAGAAGCGGAGTGTGCTGATCAGGACGAGTTTCTCGACACTCGAGAAACGGATCCTGACTACTTCCTCCATCATTTGTAACCATATGTTACAAATCGGTGGAGCAACGGTCCTTTTAAGGGCCAACACACATAACCTTTACAAGAGTTTGTATTATTTTCGCAACCGGCTTAATGTTTTTGTGGACCTAGCCCGCCCAACTAAACACCCACCAAACACCCACCCCCACCTTCACACACACCAAAAATATATAGTTAGAAAATTCCCGCCCCAAAATGACGTGTTTAATCATGGAGCAACCCAACTTTTTGTGACACAAATAAATAATTGAGCGTAGAGTCTATAGATTACTAGTGTATTACTAAAAAAGACCATCCCCCACCCCACCCAAAACCCAACGGTAACAAGCGCAGAAAATTGCAAATTTAAGATTTTGAAAAATCAGTTGCACGTTTCGAATGTAACTAATGGATCAGATAATTAATTAATACGACCTGACATTAAATATGAATTTAAACAGGAAGCTGCGCTGGCTCTCCAGGCTGCGCGCTGTAGGATCCATCATTTGTTTTTTGTATACTAAGGAATTTAATTAAGATGAAACATGTATTGAATGTGTTTCAATGATCCAGTGTGTTAAGTATGTATGTCTGTAGATATGTGAATGTGTTCCTTTTGTACTCTTTTATAACTAAACAAGGAAAACTCAATGATTTAGTACTGGAGGCGGATGAGTACAAAAATATTATATTACAAAGTAGAGAAGTCTATTTATAACCATCATGTTGTATATTTTAAAGTTATGCAATCTTTTAAGAAGTCTTATCATATTGATAGTAATTTCATAGAAGTAAGAAAACCATGTAAACCATTGATAGTATGTAACTGAAGTTACCCATTTGTTTACTCAGGTATTTCATTTGAATCCATTGCTATTTGAATCCATATTTGATTTATGTAAATAAGCATGTATGACGTAATACATACATATATATATACACACACATATATATACATATACACACACATATACACACACACACACACACACACACATACACACACACACACACACACAACACACACACACACACACACACACACACACAAACACACACACACAGGGCACCACAGACACACACACACAAACACAAAAACAAACATACACACACACACACACACACACACATAGACGTGGTCTTAAAATGGATTGCAGGAGGTTCTATAACACAGAACACAACCTGTGTAATGAGACCACTTTTATTCCAGGTGCCAATCCTTTAAATGGATTGGGAAATGGTATTTGATTTATGTAAATAAAATGTATTACACAAATATCACACACACATATATATACATATCTATTGAGACCGCACAATAGTGTGCTACTATAATATGCTACGTAATTTCAAAATGGATGCACACGTGCAAAGATCAGGTACTGGATTACTTCACCACGAAAGCGGTTATCCCTGGCAAGTTAAGGTGGTCTGATTACACAGTTTATTGTTAGAAGAGAGGCGGTCGGTTTATAAAGGTGGTAAATAATTTAGAACACAACACACACACACACACGAAACAGTCCATATGGAATTGGGTGGATTATGTGTCTTGTCGAAACCATAGGGAAAATATTGTAATAATTTTTGAGGAAAAAAACACATAATTTTGGCGAACTTATGGAATATTAAAATGTTCGTAAGTTCTGATATTATTTGTACAGAAAAATGTTTGTCAAACTAAATTCAAATTCACTCTGACCCAATATGCATCAGCAGGTTGTAAAAAAAGATTGGAATCTAACACGCTACCGGCTTGGCCCACATAAATCCATCGGGCGGCGCAATTTGGGATAGGTCACCAGCGGAAATTGACCGTTGATCAAACAATCACAAATTGTTTCACAAATTAGTGGCGTGACCGTTGAACGACATCTGTTTACAGATGGGTGAAGGAAGGTTATTGGGCGTGAAAGTGTGTTGAGACCACCACGTGTGTTGAGACCACCTCCGTATGTAGACCTGAGCTCAGCTATGGGTTGGAGAGGTGGGCATGTACAGGAAAATGAAATGAAAAACTTCATGTTTATTGCAACATGTGATTTTTATTATTTTTATGTATGTATGTTGTATGTATGTATGTATGTATGTATGTATGTATGTATGTATGTATGTATGTATGTATGTATGTATATGTATGTCTTTCAAATATTGCTGCTATTGAGTGATTCTAACTTTACAGGAGATCAAATATTTGTGACTTAAACAGCAATGTTCTCAACTCATGCTAGCGCACAATGGTCACTATCGATAGATATAATATTGCTTTGTAATAATACATCAAA
>JAGTTF010003829.1:0-15669 GCA_019095985.1 Streblospio benedicti | reverse complement strand
ACACAAGAAAATATATAACAATGACAATGAAACTATATAGCAAGAAGGATCCTCCGGAGTCCATTCTATTGCTTATTGTGCACGCATTAGAAGGCATCGTACTCTAAAGTCCCCAAAGTAGAACTTAAACAAGGCCTCTTTGAAATGAAGAAACAGAGAATTTATCTTCTTTATATGTGTGTAGCTCATTCTTTATTGTATTCGTGCTACAGGAAAGACAATTTTACTTCATTAGACCATTCCCCTGGGATGTTTGGCATCGATTGTTTTGGGGGAGACTGTCGCCTGTGTAGGCAAATTGATAGGGACTTTTCTCTACACTGGTTGTGTTTTTACCCCATAATACACTCTTGTTAAACTGGTGCAGATCCCGAAGGTGGAAGGTTTGCGAGCGAGCTGTGAAAGGATAGAATGTAATGGTGTGAAGATCAGCATGATAGTTCTCAGGCTGAGTCACTCGAACATGGTGGAGTGGCTTGGATAACGCTCTTAGACCGTTACATTAACATGTGTAAGTCTCCTTGAATGAATTCATCGTGTTGGTAATTAAAATAAAATTATTATTTTTATCTTTCACAACACTAAAAATTTATTATCCGCTTGACAGTTTCGCCTGCTTCTGCAGACATTTTCAAAAACAGAGATGAGGGGCCCACCAGCTTGCGAGTGTACGACCCAGTGCTTGCCGCAGGAGGGGTCGGCGGCCGTAAACCATGATCTGACATGCACTGTAGTGTTTTTGAAAATGTCTGCAGAAGCAGACGAAACTGTCAAACGGTAATACATCTTTAGTGTTGTGAAAAGATGAAAATAAAAAAAATTATGTGTAAGTTTCGTATAGTTTAAGAAACAGTATGGTGGACAAGGACTTGCTCTCACGTATAGCCCACTTGTAAAAATTACAGAATAACCTCTCTATTAGGACCACCTTTGGGACGAGTTTTTAGGTGGTCTTAATACAGAGGTGGTCTCTACATAGAAGTTCATTTTGTTAGCTTCATGAAGGTTTGGAACCATGAAAAGTGGTCGTATAACAGATGTGGTCTCAATGGACAGGTGGTCTGAATGGGAGGTGCTACTGTACTGCAAATGGCCAATTAATTAGCGGAGTCGCGTTCCTTCTGAACCGGGGACATCACTCCAAGTGCACAGTGTCCGCTAATTGAATCTGGATCCATATCAATTAACCGCGGACCAGCCATTGCGTCGGTGTAATCACGTGATGGGCGCCTGATGAGTCACGTGATAACCATGATAGCAGTGACAAAATGGTCGTCTGCCGCCAGTCGTGGAGTTGTTTGACTTTATTGTATTGGTGCTAGTAGTAGCAGATTTTTTCTTTGGATTTTGTTTCTGTTTTTAAAATAAATTTAATACACACTTTGTTAGCTTAGTTAATAGCGTGAACAACAGCAGAATGTGATTAAGTACTTGGTAGATCGCCATGGTGGCCAGCCTAAGAGTGAGCATTTACATGAACAGTGAGAGGCTAATTTTGTTGTCACCAAAAATTGTATTTATTTGTAGGTTATACAATTCCCATTGGTGTGACCCCGGGTGTGACATTATCTTATACTGGTCAGGTGTATACTATACAGACCTCCTGTAAAGAGATCGTTCTCAATGCGTTTAAATGCTATGTTTTAGCCTATACAAAAAGAACTCCACTGTTTGCAGATAGGTCTATAAAATATCAACCATTTTCGATATTCTATATAACCTTTTTGATAAGGGGGGGGGGGAGAAATTCCTCCATGCTACTGTTATATCAAAGATGAGTGAGGGATTCTATTTTTGAACACCCCCATTTCATCCAACCACTATGCAATCATTCAAACCCTATGGGTAAGCTCCTTGCAATTTCGTCATTGGAGCGCTAATGTTCACAATGCAAACTCCTGTATTTTTGGCAAGCTGGCCATGTACCTCCGACTTTAAAAAATATGTACTTGTGTGGCGGGGGGGGGGCACATCCCTTGATGTCAGCCGGGGATGTTAGAGGGTGTTGATGAGATTAATGTCAAAGTGTAGACTTCGTTGGTGTATCAATCAAAATACAGATGGCAATGGCTTGACATTTTAGAGTGAAGATGGCACGAGAGGGGCGGTGGATCTCGGGGGGGGGGTCTTACTATATGTCGGGTAGTACGGGTGTGCCATTTCTATGGGCCACCTTTTTAGATATCTCAGGTATAGTCATGGGTCTAAGTTTTGTGATTTTAGTATGGGTCTAAATTTTGTGATTTTGTTATAGATATGGGTCTAAATCACTCTCTACGAGTCGACTTTTTAAATTTATTTGTGTGAATAATACTTTGTATATTGTATATTTGCAATGACATTTTAATATTTGATCATTTTATCTACAAGATGCTTTTTTCCATCTGACCTCTCTACAAAAATCCGATACCAGCAGGAATTTTGCGTTGCACAATTGCTTCACACCGAATTATGCGTATAAAAAAGAACAGTGGTAATACTCATCGTACCAGTCAAAAAAAGAAAAAGGACTGCGTATAAACATAATAATAGTAATCCTCTTCCAAACCAAGAGAATGGTTATTGATGCAGGTTGATTTCAAAAATATCATTTATAAATTTACATTAAAACATGCAATCTTTAGGACCTAATATATGCGATTATCCAGAAACACGTCTTACACCAAAGTGTTTATATTTATCTTTATAATAGATTAAACCACAATGTTCTCATATCAACTTTTGTTTTCGTAATAATATGGTACAAACTCGTCAAAATTGTATTTCATCAGTTCCAAGGATGCTTTCTGACCCATTGAATTCAACAAAACCAAACATGACCTTAAACCATTGCTTGTCAATTTCCAAATATTTTTTTTGGGAATAAACCTCGATCACACAGTTGATGATGTCACGGAAGGATATGAACTATTTTTTCTTCATGAGTGTCAATCTTGGAGATTGAAATGGAACACCCGTACCCATTTTTGAAACAAAGAGAATTCCACACATCCCCTCCCAAGCGAGTGGTTACGGCGCACGAGTGATAAAGGCTACATCCTGTTAACTAGTCAATGATTTACAATCAATATACCATACACAAACCATCATACATAGTGCATACGGATTGAAAAAACACCACAAAGAAATTGACGAGGGAGCCAGGGTATCCGTTTTACGCTGGTGTTATGCTCCAAATAGCATATAACGACCTCATCACTTTATATCATTGAAATAAACTATTTTGTGACACGGGCCTATTCAATTACATTTTTAAATATGTTCAATCAAATACCATTTACATACACAGATCATTTGTCAATGATCTAATCAGGTAAGAAACGGGCCTATTCAATTAATTTGTTCCATACACAGATCATTTGTGCTGGATTTGCCATTAGGTTTACATTACCAAAGAAACTACAATGTATAGCAGACTTTGTTTAATACTTTACTTGTAAAGTTGACTGATATTAGAAGCCTGTATACCATCTTTGATACGTTACTCATATCGTATATACTGTGTCACATTGATAAGATAGATCAAATTAAATAAAAAAAATGAACCGGCATATTTAACTAATGCAGCTGATGAAAAACAACTTTCTGATGAGTTACTGACAAACAAATCTATGGCAACTCTGTGAAAATATTTCAATTGTGTTTAAATACGATTGTCAGGTTATTTCAATAATGTGAGATGATAAAGTATATATTAGAGCATAAAGCTAGCCTAAAACGGATGCCCTGGGATGTTAGTTATCCATAAGTAATGTTCTTGGTTAAGGGTATGGCTGTTTGTAAATATCAGTTGTATATTTTACTACCATTTCTTATCTTTTGGTTTTATAATTTTAGAAGGAGCCTTTCAGAGCTTGAAAATTACTAAAGTCAAACATGCGCTATCTTTCATTTTGATAAATAATAATATAACTTTCAAAACCAAATATACAGCAGAAACATGGAACTACATGTATAAAGTATGGTATCATACACTTGTGATCTATCATTATTAATCATTGGATAATGTCGGTAATAATAAAGAACAAGTTTACATTTTTTGTCAGTTCATTTTAATTTTAGTACAATATTTATTCTAAATACCAATATAATTCCATTTAAAAAAAAGGAGGTACAATACAGGTTTTTTTTCGGCATGTGATGATTACCAATGAAAATATTGAGGTTTCTTGATTTAAAAAAAAGAAAAGATTGATTCGTGTCCTCAGGCGTTGATTTTACATTAAAATATATATGAGCTGCAACAACTATTTTCACAAATACTGTTTTAGAATATCTCTTTGCATTCCTATTGTATTTCTGTGAAAAATCTGAGTAAACGATATAAGAAAAAAAGATAATATAGATTGCCATTTATTAAGAGAAATAAAGAAGGGTTGTCCAAGTAAACATATGCACTCTTACTTCAAATATTGGGTTTTCATACCACCAAACAGACTTGGGGTCGATTACAATTTTGTAATGCAATTACAACTACAATTACACACTACTTCTCAGCGTCAGTTACAATTATAATCACAATTACTGCAATATTTTATCTACAATTATAACTACAATTACAATTATAGACAAAATTTCGATCTCAATTACCATTACAATTACGAGAAGGAATTCAATTACAATTGAATTATAGCTTGATGCTAAATAATAATAACATCATTTGTTATCCATAGCTATGGTATTTCAGTTTCAGTTACAATGGTGACGTGTGAAGCATATCAAAATTAGATTAAATTTAACATTCTATTATCATGATGCGAAGTAAATTTATAGTCTAGCTGTAAGACATACTGCTTTGAAGAACACTTATGAGTAAAGATAAAACAAATGCATAAATACTGACTGGACAAACATGGGCAAGGACAAGGGGTAAATGGAATCAATCAATCATGCATATGTCGATATGCTGCATATACATGCTATAATGAAGTAGTAGATTCGACAGACCACATAAATAGACCTGGTGGAACTGGTAAAGTGTATATGCATTGTGACTGTCATAGATATTACGTTTACCTGAAAAGCTGGTGATTTTAGGTAATCAACATGGATGGAAATTGCAGCATAAATAAGTAAGTCACTTAAAAATCAATTACAAAACAATTATAATCACAATCAATTACAATTACAACTAGATCAAAGGTGTTCCAAGATCACTGCGTCGCTAGAACGACATTGACTTATGGGCAATTAAGATATATACTGAAATATCAAGAAATGAATTTGAGGAGAAAACATCAGAATGAATGAGAATCAATATATCACTGGAAAAGATATTTGTGTTGCCATACAATAGTACTACTTGAATAAGGACACTAATCAATATCAGTTTCAAAACCAATAATCAATATTTGCTGCTTGGTGGAATATAGATTTTTCTTGTTGGCTTAATTGCATTGAATATCAGTAAGAATGTCATGAATGGGCTTCTAGAGAGCACAGTTTAATTGGCAGATTGCCCAAAATCGAATCACTTTGGTGTCGCCTCATACCTCATAGTTGTGTAAAGTTTGAACGAAATCGGTTCATCGGTACGCCCGCTAGCTTGTCCGGAGACATACATACAAACATACAAACATACATAGTTAGTTAGTTAGTTAGTTAGTTAGTTAGTTAGTTAGTTAGTTAGTTAGTTAGTTAGTTACAAACGAACGAAACACAATGCTTGCTTCAGCAGCTGAGCTGAAGCGACGCAATAACAACGTACTTAGAAAAGTCAATTATAATTATAATTACAATTACACCATTTTTGAAAACGTCAATTACAATTACAATTATGGGGGAAAGTGTAATTTATTACAATCACGCCAATTATAATTATAATTGCCCCCAAGTCTGCCACCAAATATGGAAATTATATATTAATATGATTGACTTCTAGACAAACATTTTTTCAACGTTATACTTTCTACCAAGAACTTACAAAACAACTTACAAAGCTATAACATGAGGATAAATCATTTATATATTATTTAAATTTTATTGCATGAAGAATTTCCAATTTACATTACACATCAACACGAAGCATTGAAAATAACTGGTGGTCATTTCTGCATATCATTGAATATAGCTAATTTTTGTACATAATTAAAGTTAGTCATAATGCAAACTTAGATGCTCCAACTAGTTGCTCAGTAAAAACTCTATTTTGCCAACTTTATTAGTGTCAAAAACATGAACATAAAAGCCACTTCAAAGCAGACGACATCTTCAGCTTAGATATTAGCTACTAGGAAAAACCGTTAATAATTGTTCCAAGTTTGAGCATGAAGTTTGACGCAGCATCACAGTAACCATAACATACTAAAATGCTGTTCAAGATATTTGTTAGACCATTGCCTACTGTAAAGTAACCTAAAAGCAACCTATGATTAGCCTACCTTGAAGCATATTAGGGTAACTTAACTGTTCCAAGTGTTAGCACTGGCAGGTTTACGCACAAGGATAATTAATTTTGATTAATCACTACTGTGAACAAATTGATTAGCGCGCCTCGGCCACGCGCAGACGTGCTGCGTCGCGCTCCCTTGACACAGCACTTCGCGGAGTGAACCCGCCTCGTTGACTGGGGCTTGTCACCAACCCCACGTACTTCTCGTTGTTGTGTTACTTGACTGGACGAGACCGTCACTACTACGATGAAGCAGTAGCTTTCACTTTTTATATGGCCAGTGATCCCACCAGGTTTTCACGAAGGGCCCTTTTTGCCTACACAAGGGACTTCGCACTGATGCTTGCACGTGACGCACGTTTAAGAGAGAGCACCACCACATCCACGAGCGTGAGGTGTACACAATGAGGGACCTAGCCACCGACTAGGCCCCGAAGAGGATGAAGATTGAGAGCCTTTCCTCACAGAAGAAAGATTGCCAGCCCTAAACTGCCCAACCAGTGTCTAGAGAAGAAGTGAGCTCTAAAAACTCAAGTCATCCAGTACTACAGCGAACTGAGTCCCTAATCCCTACAGAATATGAGCAAGGTGAGTGTGAATATGGGGATCATCTATCCTAATCCAGTGAGAAGCAATATTAAACACTACTTTAACCCTTGCAAGGATGCTATAATCCCTGCGCACTGGATGGCCTAAACATTTACTCTTTGTTTTGTCCCACTACCAGCCAAGAGTGATTATTGGGATCTTGACCAACTACTTATTTTTCACGACATTAACAATTACTTAGTGTTCTGGCATCCATTTTATCATAATTTGAATAATTATATTGCAGATGGCACTGCCAGATCCAGGCTTTTGGAAAGGGGGTGTACATAAGGGATCTAATGAGTTTTATACGTGAGTTCGATAACAGACATACCAAAGCCCCTATGAAAATAAGATTTTGACACAGTACTATGCAATTACAATTTAGATATTTTCACCAATAATCTATATCGTTATTGTGCAGTAAGTAAATCAGAAAATGTTTTTGATTGGCTGGATGTATTTGAATGGCCAGTTAAGTTTGTATTACCATAAAGACTATGTCAGATTTTGTTCTGTTTTTGTAAAGGTGACTGATAGGGCCTAAATATCATCTACTAATGTGTTACTTGTATTGTTTGGTATACAACATGGCAGTCATAACACAAATCGACTTAACTTATATTGATGTTCCACAGTGCAAAACAATTTCAATCAACCCAATCAAAAGCAACTTCCCGATTAATTTACTGCAGAATTAAACTATTTAACAATGGTGGAAATATCTAAAATTGTAATTGCATAGGACTGTGTCAGCTTATTTCAATAATGTGAAGGGTCAAAGTGTATACTAGAGCTTGAATCAAGCCTAAAACGGATGCCCTGGATGGCCAGTCTGGTATAGTGTTATAGTGCATACATTTGTAAAACAACCCTCCATAGTAGTATACATTTGTACATACCACACAAATCACTTTCCATGATGCTGGGGCCAGCCCATGCTCCTAATGAGATTAGCATTATACTGTATAGTGGATGCTAGAGTCAGTTGCGAGTTCAAACGATAAATATATATCTCGTCAGACCAAAAAGAGTATACTCATAGTTTTATACTCATAGTATAGATATAGAGTTAAAATGAAAAAGATCGTAACAAATCATTATTAATTTATTAATGGTGGCAAACAGTATTCAAAAAATACGTTTAGAGAAGAAGATTGTTTACAAACATTGTTCATTTTCGTTTTTAAAAATGATGCACGGGATCTGTCTGCCCACGGGCACACGGTTGACCCATTGTAATATTCTGGGCGCTTGCATTTATAAATGAAATATATAAGAATTTTTAAACGTCCTTTTGTCTCAATCATTGAATTCATTTGATATCAGAACGGATTTTTAACGCAATATGAACGTGATATATTATGAAATGATATAACGACCCACCTAATGACGTGTTTAACCAGTTTTTTTTCATACATGTAAATAATACATTGATTAAGATAGCCATTATAGATTAGCATCTAATGAATCATAGGCGTAGAACGAGTTCCCCTTTAGGCCCTATTTAGATTTCCTTTCTTGTTCTTTTTACGCTTTGTGAGTCCTTGTGGTAGGACACAACATTTCCCAAGCCTGCAACGAGAACTTTGCATTTTTGACCGAAACAGAGACCAAAGAGGAGGACAGAGAGCGAGATGATTGTATCAAATAGATGTTAGTAAGCACGAACTTGCAAACCCATATATTAGCTTGGGTGAGGGTGATGCTAGGCAGTCGCTATTGGGCCTGCCTACGGCCATTGAAAACCCACACTTTTTACTACCTCACCGTTCTTAAGAGCTAGAGATTAATACTTTCAAGTAGTTTAAACTGATAACAACTGCTAATGCGAGGGTAAAGAATACTTAAATAACTAACTAACGTAATGGATAATTAACATAGAGATCAGCAGTGAAATTACTTGAGGAAACATTTTTGCCAACAGCCAGTGGGCTTAAAAGCAAGGCCTCTACTTAATTTTTGAAGCTTACGTAACTGCAACGTCGGCACTAATAATGGAATATCAAAGGGCTTTAATTACAAGTGTGATAAAGGGGAGCAAAGTTAGTTAGGCTGGTGGCGATGTGGGTTTTGTCACACAAAAGTCAAGATGATGAATGCGGCAGCATACGGTGCCGTATTGCACCTAGCGTCTAATTCACGCCATTAGCTACCCCCAGGAGAAGGGAAATCAGCGCTTAGCCGCCGCGCGGCAGAAACTAGGATGTTGGTTTAACCATTTAAATGCATTGAGCGGTCACCGCAAATTTTCTACTACCAAACGGCTGCTGGGGCATGGCGCTATGGCGTTTGCCACTTCTCCGACTAGTTTGTTTTAAATCTTAAGGTCACAGACGATTTTATCAAGTTGGGTCTGAGAACGTAAGTTAACGGGTTGAGGCATGATTGATGGGCAGTAATACAAACATAATCATTTGATTGGTATGATGAGGATAGATTAAAGCCTCCCATCAGGTGCAACTGCTAAAAATAGCAACAGGAACAGTGGATACCATGTTGGAGAACACATAGCAATTGACAGTAGTATGGATCCTTTCAAGTGCTTATTTTATCCGTCTTGCTTTTGCTTCTTCGTATATTTATAGACACAACACACGTCAAAACTATCATGGAAAGGTATGCAGGAATTGAATACCAGCAGAAAGTACGAAAATCCGTGAGGAAGAGAGTCCCATAAAATGAGACACTTCTTGCTGGTGATGTCAGCCATCCAGGTCATGCTGATTGCCATCACTGCTGCAAAAAGCTGTGAGGCAAGGCTGTACCAAATGTACTTCCTTTGAATTAAATTTAGGAACCCGAAAAAGCAAAAAGAAAAGACAACAAACCTGCCAATTGCTATTTGCAATGTTGCCATTGGGAGAAGTCAGCAGAGAGATGCGTTCAATATGTGTACCAGCTGCACGACACAGATAGCTTCTTTTCCAATGTAATGTGATAAATTCTGTCTGTGCCGTATGTGTGGTGAGCATAAAGAATCAGCAAAAAGGTATGGAACCATAAGACTGTCTGATAAACAGGTTCACAATGGACCACTTCCTTCCCCCTCACGTGCCAGTTTATAGAAAAGCATTAATTAGCAACTTAGTGCATAAAAGCAGTATGTGTGTGCACACAGCCAAGATCCATGTCTTTGATACAACATGTGCTGTGATTCATATGTGTCGACTGGTGGATGATCTGCTTGGCACACTATGTGTGGCAATATGCAGCACAGTTCACCATGCACAACAGACAAGTAGGCTAGTTTTGGCAACATTTCCTCTGATTTAGCCAAGTGGTAGTAACTTCATAGTGAGATGATTCTGCTAGCAAGCAGATTTTCCAAATTGCCAAACCTGCAAATGTAGATACGCTCAAAAAAAGCTTTCATCTGAGACTGGCTCACATCTAAAATGCGCAATGACTGTAAGATCATTCCGTTGAATGCAAATGCAGCTAAAAACATCGGTCTGTGATAGGTTTAGAAGTTTCTAATCGTGGGTTTGCATGGAATGCTAACGGATGTATCGTGCGAAAAGGATTTTGATTCAAAAGAGACAAACTCCATAAATATGGCAATGCTGTAAATGTTTTATCTGAAATACTTAATATTGAACTGTTTACCAACCCCAAATGAAGTGGTGTTTGGAACTCTGAGTGAACATACCTTGCGAAACATTCGTGAAAAAGTGAATCAAAGATGCTCAGTGTAATAACTGAAATATTAACTTTGAGTTTACACAAGCAGAGATATGGGATAAATCTGCGCTTGCGAACAGCATGTGTTGCAGTGGAAAAAATATGTGCTAAGCAAGTCACAATAAGTTTGCGCTTGAAGATTTGTGCACACAACAGACGATGTTATGTATGTGCAATGTAAGTCTGATGAGTACTTATGCTGTCTGTACTCTTTGGGTGACACATTATTTTTAGCAAAGGCCAAGTGTTCAGTAAATCCTCGTACGCAATAGAGAAGCTCATCATCGTATGACATGGGGCAGTCATTAACACCATCAGAAAACATGACCATCGATGCAAATGCATGGCTCCTGGGGCATCTCAATCCTAAGGGAACGTTACATTTGTCGAACAAGACACACCATATTCGTCCCAAGTTGGTTGATTTTTAACCGGGTTACCATCACACATATGCTGGACGTATGTTGATCCATTCAGACCGTTACCTATGCACCAAAACAGACAAATCTGACCATGCATGAAGATCATCCTCCACCAGCATTCGCAACAGGCAGCCCACACATAAGGCGTGATGGAGCAAAAAGCTTGTCTAGCTCGTCAGAGCCATCGGCACAGTCCTCATGACAGTTGCACACAGCTTTTAGGTATGCATCTACCAAAAGGTCCAGAACACTAAGTGAATTAGGCACAGGAGCAACTGCTGGGAGGGCATGAGGTAAAACAGGTGAGGGGGGTCTACGTCTCACTCCGTGGGCAAGTGTGCACACACCGCGGCAGTTTTCTTCATCTTCCCCAGATGGACAGTCGCGAACTCCATCGCAGACATGGTACTTGACAAACTATGGAGTGGTCTTTACTGTTAATACTGACACTAATGTGAGGTTCCAAGTGTACATCCCAGATATCCATGTATCAGAAACATATTTTCTTTTATATTTAAGCTTTGAATTGTGCAGTTTACAGATCACATTGACTTCAGAAATTCGTAATCGCAGGGCACAAGTAGTATTGTGTCCGCCGGAAACAAAAGTCCTGTGTGATGGCTACGGCGCATACTGCGTGCTCATCAGAGAAAAAGCTTGATGGAATCGCCTTTACATCACTGCCATCACAGAACAGATCAGCATTAACTGTCCATACTCTTTGATCAGCAGGCAAGCAGAAAAGCTTGCTTCTCTCCCAGTATATACTCCATGTAAGACAGTTTTTCCGAAGGTGCAATAGATTTCTGGCAATACACCTTTCCCATGTGTTCAGAGAGTCTTGTGAAAGTGTTTATGATTACGGACAGCATAAACGGAATAGTCCAAATATCTGTCTGTAAGTTGCATCCAAGCAGGTTGTTCTGTAAATCGTGCTGAAAAATGACCATTCATATCATTTTGAATCTCCCAGCTGGCTATTGTGCTGGTGACATATCACATGGCCATCATTAACACTAGAGATTCTAAAGCGAGAGAAAAATACAAGAACTTGATGTCATTCTGGAGATTTGTTCTCATAGATGTCACCAGTGACATTATTATATGTGTATAGTTTTTGTGTCAATACGCCATTCGCAAAAAAATATCAGGTTCTAAATGTTTTGTTTGGTTAATACTAGATCTAGTGGAGAAATATTCCCCCAGCCTGTTGTTCTAAGCCACTCAGAAACTCCCGAGTTATCATCCTCTATCTTGCAAGAGCACGTGCTCGCTGATGTAATCCCACGAACTGTACTAACGCGGGCTAAATCTACGCTGCACTGGCTAAACCTTATAATGCATAAACAGGTATGGTGGTGGTTTTTCCCTCGCTGTTATGTATTTCATTGGACATATTTAGATGGCAATGTTCTCTCAACGCTTCCCTTTGGTAACTATAGGTAATCGTCACGTTGTCATAGTCATGTGCAGTCACATAGAGATCTGAATTCAGAACATCACGGAAGGCAAAGCTGGAGGGCAGGGAGTTTGATACGTCATTGCGATCTCCTCTCTACTGTCCGTCCGCAGTCTCAGGAAGATCCCCATCATTGATGACCCAATTATTTGGAGCTTTAGAATAGATGTGAATGCTGGATCCACACCTTTGCAACTCACGAAGGCGTATAACAGAACGACTCATCAAACCCTGCATAGGGGATATCCAAATTAAAGTGCACAATTAGTGGTTTCCCCGGGGATTCTCTGACATAATAACCTGTTGGGTTGGGTCTAAAACGGACAAACACCACTAACAGAGGCCAGTCGAAAACCTACCCTCACCGTCAGACTTATCCTCGTAAATACTTTATCCAGTTTTAACATGCTCATGTAAAGCATGAATTTATCATGCCCATTTTCTCATGTCTAATGTAATTTGAACAGCATTTTAGTAATTTGGAGCTGAACGTAAACTATTTATGTTCTCTGTATTAATAGTACGCCCAAATAGAAAAACTCAAAGTTCAGAGGTTCATTTTGAACAGCATTTTTTAAAAGTGGCTCTGCAGGCTTGAAATATTGTGCACTCATATAGAAAAATGCATCTATCTCAGACGAATTATGGATTTACAAATGAGTGCAGTTTGAGAAATGCTCCTTGCCACGGCATATGTTCTCCGGTGTTGTGCCGCCGCTGCTGACATTTCATGCAGAACTTCTTTTTTTTCTATTCTTCATAACCCAGTGGGTGCACAGAATAAGATTATGTTACCTGTACACGTCCCTGCTACGAACAATTTACGAATTATTTTCAAAATAAATAGATGCCATGCTCATTACAGGGCCATGTTTGTGTAAATAAAACGTTAAACGTGCGGGTTTCCTCTGCATATACGTCATACGTAGTACGTTACACGTCTTTCTTTGCTACAGCTAACGTTACCCGTGCGTTATGCGTACTTTAAACGTACCTCATTCTATGAAAAACGTTGCCTACGTAAATTTAAGTAAAGTAAATAAAAATAAATAAAAGTAAATGAATTACATACAATCCTTGACCCAAACTACACTAAGCACCGATTGAGTAACAGGTATTATCAAAAACAACCCGAGTAGCAGCAGAAAGGGGCTGATTGAGATGCACATTTAATGTTATGCACGTGTTTACCAGAGGTAGGAGTAGCATGGGGGAGGATTATTAGAGGGATTAAGCATTACCACATACATGCAGTGTGTGTATGGCTGTCACATATGACCGTGAGGGGAAGGTGATAGAGATGTATTTAATCTTTCCCAGAGCTGTATAGTGACGGGAGCTGGTGTGAGAGATGTGGGACAGGGGAAAGAATAGGAAGGGAGGAGCATTTAATTTGTTCCAGATCTCATCAGTTTCAACCAGAGCAGCAGCAGGAAGGGGATGCATTAATTATGGACCTGTTTTGATGGGAATGGGAATGAGCGGGTTGGGGCGGACATGGTTGGTGGTGAGGCAGGGAGGAGCATTTTATATGTTCCAGATCTCATCAAAAACAACCCGAGTAGCAGCAGAAAGGGGCTGATTGAGATGCACATTTAATGTTATGCACGTGTTTACCAGAGGTAGGAGTAGCATGAGGGAGGATTATTAGAGGGATTAAGCATTACCACATACATGTAGTGTGTGTATGGCTGTCACATATGACCGTGAGGAGGTGAGATGTATTTAATCTTTCCCAGAGCTGTATAGTGACGGGAGCTGGTGTGAGAGATGTGGGACAGGGGAAAGAATAGGAAGGGAGGAGCATTTAATGTGTTCCAGATCTCATCAGTTTCAACCAGAGCAGCAGCAGGAAGGGGATGCATTAATTATGGACCTGTTTTGATGGGAATGGGAATGAGCGGGTTGGGGCGAGAAGAGGGGTGGGGAACCAAGGAACAGTAGGGATGAGTGTGACATTTAATCTGCTCCGCACGTGTTTACCATGGGTAGCAGTAGCTGGGAGGAGGGATATTAGAGGGATCAATCATTGCCATATTTAGTACATTTAGTGTGTAAATGGCTGTGACGTATGACGATGAGAGGACAGTGATGGAGGTGTATTTAATCCGTCACAGTCTCATCTGTTTCAACCCGAGCAACGCCAGGTAAACAGCTAGTATTTTTCTAATGGGGTTCCCCAAGTTTGCTTGTGAATTTTTTTTTTTTTTGTTGGCGAGTACGCCCCTACCATTGTTTTCTATGGCGAGTACGCCCCTACCATTGTATTGACAAAGGCGAAGACAGGTTTTTTTAACATTAAGCTTCTATGTGCCTACATCAAATGGCCCAAACGGGACTCGAAACTCACGACCCCAAGGTTGTGAGACCAGAATGATACCATCATCCCAAGCAGCGAGCTGTTAAAAGGTTACACGGACGAACCGATGTATCTGTAACCCCCAGCCTACATACTTGGTCAGCATCATCTCAACCCAGAGGTCATGGGCTTGATACCACCTAAGTACGAAGATTTAATGGGGCAATGCTATCTACTACTGTTCAAAAAACATTTCAGAAATGATGAATAACCCCATGTCTAATGACATCTCTAGGACCCACCCAAACACAAAACCAATGCAAGAAAAGATGCCTCCGATAGTTCATTTGAGATGTGGTGTTTTTTTGCAGGGTATGTTTGATAACCTTTAATGGTTAGAACACGACGAACAAAGATTACTGTTACTGCCTGCAGTGCTATCTGGGTTTGCAAAGATTCAATACAGCTCATTAAAGCCAGCCGACAGAATTGACCATTCAACAGCCATGAATAGGTTAAGCAACGTATGTTCAATCACTAACCAACCACCAAAATACTAGGCTGCTCATTTACATAGGAAGCAAGGACAGCTGGACAGTTGGACATTTATGTCCACACTCAGGGATGGTGTAGCAACAAAGATCAATTACACGAAGATAAACTCAAACATGCTCAGAAACAGCTGAGCATATTATGATCATTAAAACAGACCAACCATTATGGGGGTCCACCAACAAAATTATAACAATGCAGATATGACAATTACAAGAACAAAATACCCAAATATAATAATAATTTCATATCCTTGAATGTGTTTGTCATGTTG
>JAGTTF010003826.1:37593-48555 GCA_019095985.1 Streblospio benedicti | reverse complement strand
AAAGTCAAAAGAACAGGTAACTACCGTGACAACAAAACTAAACTTAACTGGATTATGGAGCGAGCGATGATACAAGCCATCGCAATGTTATGCTTATGGGAGAAATTGCACAATGCATTTTGAAGGCACACAGCTAAATAACACTTTAGACTTCAGCATTCTCACTTATATACATCACAGATAATATATTTTCCTTTCATCCCATAGTAAAATTAACTATAAACAATCGCATTTAGTATATTGATGATCCTAAAAAGTCTACTGACAATATCAGCAGGCGACGACAGGTATAATGACAATAAAAACACCACACAGATATTGGATCATATCTCTGTTTTACATTGTCGTATTAATATATAATTTTGATGGAAATAATCTGCAGTAATATGCGATTCCATTCATATATAAAAGTCTATGTAAGTGTTTCAACTAAATAGTTTAATTTGACCATTAATCATATGCATCGCCATATTTAACACTCCGCGTTCGGCTGGAGCTGTCAAATGAATGGGCTATTACTCGATTTTGTCCCAATCGGACTTGTTGTATATTTCATTATTTATTATGGTGAAATAAGAAACTAGACAGTCTTCAGAATGTGTACTGTTAATGTGAAAACGTTCGGATATGAATCATATGAGCTACTAAAGGATGAATGTTCATTTTGGGCACGTTTATGTTGGTAGGTTTCCCTCAAGATGCTTTCAATGAATTGTGAACAGGTTTCCAAGAATACATACGCAGAGTTGCCAACCACAAATTTTGAAATTTCTGAATCCAGAGGCCAAAATTTCTGAATTTGGGCCAAAATTTCTGAATCTTACGTTTAATAAGTATTTTTAACTTATATTTAAATAAGACTCTTTTATAACACTGTTCTGTGTTTAGAAGGGTCAATGGACAGTAAAAATGCACATAAAAGTGTAATTAACTTGGTTTCAACATATTTGATTGAAAATAAATACAAAGGTTTGGATGATGGTCATCCTACTTTTCGTGAAAAAACGTTCAAAGTAAGGAAAAATCAATGACAAATATAGTGATATTTTTTAATTTGAACCATTTTATTTTAACTATGTTACATAGTACACTGTTTTGAAAGTGATGAAATGAATCCCCCTATTGACACCCAAAATGATAGACAGGCATGTAGAGTTGGAGTTGGAAGAGCACACGGGATGTGCAAATGCACATTACCTTAGAAAGTCAGTCTTGTACAGCAATAACAATGCATGTGGTGTCTTCTATCCACCACGAATTTTCACCATATCCATGTGTACTTTTGATTTCTCATCCACAATGTCCTATCTACCACTATGTTTGATACTAAAATCACCCAATATCGGGCGTGACGCATACTCTTTTTCTATGCAGTGATATCATTGTATTTTTTTGAATACTCGTCCCTTTAATTTTGCAACATTACGTAACTGGAGAGCACAAAAATTCATTTATTTTCACTATAATTCTCATTACTTTCATATATCGTTAACAGGTCGTGTTGGTGCATTTCACGACACCAAGCAGCAGTCTCAATCATCGAGGCTGTCCACCGCATAAATGACAGTGCGCATCACCTGGGTGTAACGTGATCGAGACTAAATCTATTTGCGACACGTCATTTAAATCGAGTGCATTTTTATGCGCGGGTAAAAGTGTATACACAATGCGTGGTTCAATCGAGTACATTCGATAATGGCGGCACCCATATGCGAGCAAAAATATTAGTATTTTAAGGAAAAAAGTACAAGTTTTTAAAATATTTGGTCATTTCCCCTGAATTTCGGAATTTCTCAATTACGATCGGAAAGATCGGAAATGACTTCATATTTCGGAATGATTCTGAAATTTCGAAATACTTGGCAACTCTGCATACGTGTGTAATTTTCAACGTACGTTTTTATCATTTTACCATACGTTGTACGTTTCTATAGTTTGTGAGGGCTGTGAATAAGAAATCAAGAGAAGTAAGAATATTTTTTATTTATACAGCAAAATGGATGGAAGCAGAAAAGACATGGAATTACCGAAGGTGGAAAATGACACCATGGATAAAATTCTCCCTAAACAAAATGCTGAAAATCTCGCGTTCAAAACTGAACTGGCGATGAAAAATCTTGAAATAGAAGGAATAAAGACAAAGTTGAAGGAAGTATTGAGTGTGGCGTCAACAATGACTGCTGCAACCAAAAAACAGCGAGAAACACTGATGGAAGAACTCAAACAAATATCCATCCCCAGATCAACTTCTTCAGGCAGAATGACAATCCTTAGTTTGTCACGTGACCACCATGACAGCGGCAATCACATGACAGCAGTGACAGGAAAACAAGGGGGCAGGTCGCAGCTGGTATCGCGATTCATTTCAGGGCGCCGTACGCGGATCTCCACACACGGCCGCCCACGACCCCCACCCCGCCACTGACCCAATTCCTGATGTCATGTGATGTCTGCAGTTGTGTTGATACTGTCAGACATTCACTGAACATTGGCCTTGATGAAGCTTTCTTGACCAAGGGCAAAATATTTGGCTTATAATAAAGCAAGTATAAAGGATTTATCTCAAAATGAATATATAGTATTGTACAATAAGAAATCCAATGAATCTGTTCAAAGCATTACCCTTGTGCACAAGTGCGGGAGAAGAGCTTCAGGCAATATATATTTAAATAAAGAAGAGCACACTCAGGTTACAGTGAGTTAACTACAAAGAGGAAGGTTTTTTGTGCATTCTGGTTCTGGTAGAGCTGCTTTCACTGGATTTGCGTTGACAACTTAAAAACTGAAATTCTTAGTTCTAAACTTCAGTATCATCGAGAACGAACTGGGAGACCAAAAATCAAACCAGGACAAGATGCTGGTTGATGACGGCTCTCTCGGCCCAGTTGAGACGCAGGTGGTCGAGGGGGAAGGAAAGGATGATTCATCTGATGATGTGAGTAGCTCATCAACTTAATGATAAATGTGCATTACATTATAATTAAATCTTGTCTCATCAAATTATTAAAAATGTAATATAATATAAACATTGAAATACGCTAATAGATTGATGCCTACAAATATAAATGTATTTTTTCTTGTGTATCAGTTGCAATTCTATTCAGTTAGTAAAAAAATTGTTTGTAATTCAATTTGGCAGGATATCCCACTCTCTCGACTGAGAAAAATTAATATAAGGCCTGGAATGACTGGTTAAGCCAAAGCCAAGTATGCGTCTTTGACAATTTAGGTAAGTATTTTAAAACACTATAAATAGTTGGAACCACATTTTTTCTCTTTAATACGTATAAAAATGTGGTTCAAATGTGATTTTAATAGCATTTTATTGAATTTAAGTATGTACCCTCAATTTTAACCTGATCCTGGTAGGTATTTCTGATTCACAGTTAACTACAAGGATGTTATAAGCTAACATGCCAATAATTAGACCTAGGATTATTCAAACTAAGTCAGAAATGGAATTACACCTACAATTGAGTGCTGCCGGCAAGAAGTTTTCATTGAAACAGCTAAAAGAAAATTTGAGAAAATTTCTTGATGAAAGTCAAGGCCATCTTTAATTGTTAGACATGTTGGGATAAACGTCAGAAACGATAGAGCAGACAAAATCCTGAGCGACATTATTAAAGTAAAACATTTGGGAGGTGAGCAGTCACTTGTTATTAATAAATATGCAAAACGATTAGAGCATTTTAAAAAATGTAATTTTTAGAAAATAAATTTTGCTTGATTTAAAATTTTAAAATTCTTAATACTCACTTGACACTACAGACCCGTAGCCATAGCTTAAAAAGTGAGGAGGCGAAATTTGCTGATTCCAGGTCAGGTTCATTGTAGATGCTCTGTGTCATCGTGAAATATGAAGTAACGTTTTTGTTGGTACAAAATGAATACTTTACACATTGCCAAACAAATAAAATATGCTAATATATGGCGGTGGTTTAGCTAAAAAGATCAGGGCACAAAAAAATGAGATCAGGGCACATGGATTTGGACCATCATGTGCCCTGGTTGGTACTCAAAAAAAAGTTAGTGTATGTTATCAATGTTGGGCACATTCAGAGGGTGCGACCATCATGTTTACCCTGGTTTGCTCCTGCCAAGACGACCATCATCGCCAACAGATGACATTAGTCACATTGTGAAACTTACTTTATGATTTTCATTGGATTGTGGTTGGTATTTGAGTGATTTGTTTATTTGTTGCAGATGGCTTCCCTGTTTAGAGATCTACCTGGCCCACCTTTCAATCCGAAGTGACCTGAGCACATCAAAATAATGAAACTCAAAGACTCTATCAAAGCTGCAAGAGAAGAAGCTGAATGAAAAATTGCAGCTTTAACCCAATATATGACCAATGGTGACAAAGACGGGCTTTAGGGAACTATACCACATAAGGCGGACGAATTCCGTGGAGTACGAGAAAGTAATAATGGACATGAACAAAATAAAAGAAAGGATAAGGATATACAAGACACTCAAAATTGTAAAAAAAAAGATTGCCGAATTAGAAAATGGACTGGATAGTGCAAATCAAAGAATTGAGAAGTTAACAAAAAAGCTAAATGATGCAAGTTACAAATTGTTTGTGTTTGGAAACATTTTTGATGTTGAGTGGGATAGTGCATTATCACCATACTGAAAACATCACAATTCCAACTAGATAGAAAGTGCTCAGAGAGCACAGCGTTGCTTGCACAACGTTGACTCATGGGCAATAAAATGGTTACTTTCGCTGTAGTTTTACACTGGTATCTAATGACTATATATTTGTGTGTTCAGAGATAACTAGAAAAAGGTAAGATGCACATGAAAATGGAACATTTCCCAGTGAAATTCTATGAGGCATAATATGATCAAACCTGAAAAACCATTGGCTTGTTTCAGGTGTAGGATTTTGGGGTCCCTATGGGTCGCGGAGTCGTCGCCGGTGACGACATCGCGGCCAGCGAGTTTGTGTGCCAATTGGCACACGGCCAGGGACTTTGTGGTAAGAGTTTTGAATTATTGTCACGCTCACTGACCAGGACATTGACATTCTACATCAGACTTCACGTGGGGAAAGCTTCTTGTTGACTCTTGAAGCTTTGCACATAAGGGAAGTGAGAACCTTGATAAATACAAAGCAGCAGGGAACTGACCATAAAGTTATAATCATATGACTATGATCTTTTTATAATCTTGTTATTGAATATGGCATAATATGTAATCTTTGTTTTTGCATTATTGTATGCTGACTATGAAATCAATTTTAATTGTACTATAAATATAAATGTATTTATACATTGTAGTACTACCATTGGTGTACTCATTACATGTAATGATTTTTCCTTTATGCTGGCATGAAATATATTAAATAAATCTTTGACTTAAAATGATGTCTAAATCGCTATTTCCCATCATGATATTATAAACTAAAAATCAATGCAATAACTTTTGGATAACTCAATGTTATTTACTCCCTGGATGTATGCATTAAAGGGCTCCTGCTATACCATGAAATAAATATTTACTAAAGAACTTTGCCATATGGTAGATCTATGAATGTCTTTTGGGGCTTCAAAAAAACCCATGAAAATACTTTCAGGGGAAAACATGGTACATCTAAAAATTTAGACAGTTTTATGTGAAAAACTGGTGCTGAAAATGGCTCAGATTGAACCTGAGAGCAGACATAATTTAAAAAAAAAATTTAAAACAATTATATGTGGCCAATTATCTGTGGCCTCACAACATTTATCAGCATAAACTCCCACCTGCCCCTCACAAAAATCTTGGATCTGCCCCATTGTATCTACCATAACAAACATGTGATCACAGACCACAGTGTCGACTCATCATTGCACATCCTCTCTGTTTTACTGGAATGGACAGACGTAATGTTTCTTTTTTCGCAAAACATAACCGAAATACAAATAAAAGGTACATGAAATAGAAGGAATGAAGACAAAGTTGAAGGAAGTATTGAGCGTGGCATCAACAATGACTGCTGCAACCGAACAGCGAGAAACACTGATGGAAGAACTAAAACAAATATCCAGCCCCGGATCAACTGACTACTAGACTCACGCCATTTTCTGGTCGTGTTTCTTAGCATGATCCACTGACAGCTAATTAGCACAAAAGAACCAATTTGAATTACCGGTACATCTCGCAAAAGAACTTCCAACCTCTAGAGTTGAACTACTTTTGATCAAAATGTCTTCAATATCAATCGACAAGCAATTGACAGTTGTCGTTACCAATATAATAAAACTATGGATTCAAATTCATTATTACAATCATCAAATGTTATTTTCATATAGAGTCCAACTAATATCATCATATGTTTTTCATAGGTCTAGTTGCAGCTATTGAACAGGAACAAAAAGAAGAAATCAATAGAAATGAATTAGGTATGCCTATCTACCTCATTTAAGTTTAAATAATATTTTTTTTTGTACAATGACGTTTACCATAGGTCTTGCTACAATTTATTTATTTAATAGAAGATAAAAAATATCATTTCAGAAGTCACCTTGTTACAATTTAGAAATTACCTAACTGGAATGGCCGTTTTAAAAAAGCTGTTTTACGAAAATGTTGTTACATAGACTGGATTTGTGTGCAAGGTTATAAAATCATGGCTGTTATCCTAGAATACTAGTACGTGTATATTGAAATCTGTATCCGTCTGTTTGCTTCGTAAAGCCCTTCTGGGAAACATGTGATATTGTGGTTTTGCAAATGTGATATGAATAAATGAATATATAATTAAAAAAAAAGAGAGAGAGAGAAGGGTTCGAATACGGACATCCAAGCTGGAGCACCTAAATTAAAGAAAAAAAAACGAGTGTGATATTTGTAAGAGGTCTTTCAGATTGGAGTGGATACTGCGACGGCATATGAATGTGCATTATGATAAATTCGGAAAAACAAAATGCCCAACACTAGTTTGTGAGAGTTGTGGCAAAGGCTTTATGATACTCAACTACAAGTTCCACATGACTATGCACAGAAGTGAAAAATCTCTTTGTGCAAAATGCTCAAAACCATAGACTTAAGGTCCACATGACGATGCTTTTACAGGTTTGGGAAGTCAATCACCTGAAAAGATGGAAACTTCACCAATACAAAATACTTCACCAATGGAAACAAGTCCAAACCACCCAAGGTCCCCACCAGTCAGCCCAAATGCTCCAAAGCCAAATACAAAGGCAAAGAAAAGAAGGAGAGGCAATTGTACCGTCATCAATTTGAGCGATATTTTGAAGTCACTCCACTTAGACACCCCAAAGTTGAAAAGGAAATTGTTCATGGATGACCCTCCCAGAAAAATCCAAAGAACCAGCTAATCATGTTTTCAAAATTATTTGTATATTTTTCAAATCATAAAATTATTCAATAAATATGTCTAAACATATGTGTTCACTTGATCTTATAAATGTTACTATACTAATAAATATGAAAAAATAAATAAAAATAAAAAATGATTATTTAAAAGTGTTCATGATTTTGAAATTGAATTATGTTATCTATTAACAAATGGTGAATTGATGGATGCACCACCAGCTCCAGTAGCACCCCCACCAGCACCACCACCAGCAGCACCACCAGCAGCCGCAGCAGCAGTAGCAGCAGCAGCAACCCATCATAGACTTTATTTGATTGTCTGAGATAAGCAAAGCCATCGAATTGCTAGGTGAGAGGTAAGAGTGTTCAAGAGATCAATCATTTTGCTCACTGAACACAATTTCCCATCACAATCACAGATTAAAAAATTATATAAACATCACAAACACTTAAACCCTCATAAATTAATAACTAGAATCGTTGGACAAAATACAATGATACTTCAAAACAGCAATACAAATCTACAATATGTTTCTCTAAAAATAAATGCCATTGTAATTCTTAATAGCAAAACAGTGACTGTAAGTGTTGCAAACCAGCAAAATTAATAGGTAATCGTATTTATTCTTCACAGGATGCCTCCTCAAATTAAATAAGTGACTGAACTTTTGCCGAATGAGCAAGTTCATCTGATTATCAAGGGCTACCCATTCAAATTCTAAATGATTTTCACCAGAGAACAGCTGCCATATATGTAAATCGAGAACACCTAATTTTGCATCCTTTATGTCACCAGCAACCTTCATAGCTTGGTGGCTTTCTTGGGCTGCTGCACATATATATGAATTTCGAATGCCATGTCCTTCGTGCAAGTGGAGTCCATATTGTTAAGCCGGTGATGGAACTCAGGGAGGTATGGCTTTCAGAAAATTAAACTTTTCCCCCATAGAAAGCAGATCAAATGATCAGCCTATTATTGAGACACACAATAAGAAAATGGATAGATGTTTCCTTTCTTTAAAAGATATTAACCATGTTGAAGCAGGTGTTCAGGATGAAGTTGAAACCAAAGCTACATCTGTATCTCTCAAGGGAGCTAGAGAAAGACCCCAGCAGATTTCCAAATTCATTGTGAAAAAAGAGCTGTATGTATTTAAAAACAGATGCAGAAAAGAAGCAATTTTTTTATGCAATTCCAAAGGTTTGTCTGCAAGAAGTAGAAAGATACCTCTCAGGGGAAGTGCAAAGTGAAGTTGTGCCATATGGAGAATTGTTAAAAATCTTTGGCAGTACTGTGCCATACGGCCTGCCTGGGCCAGAGAGTGGGTCTGTGGGCCACCCCAGACCTATTGAGGAGAAGGCAGAGAGTTTAATAAATCTAATCTTGGAAAAAGCGCCAAATATATGTATGTTTGCCCGCAAATATTTGTGGGCAGGTTTTATTTATGGCACCAAACTATTCCCTACTATGTACATTGATTTTATTTTTGATTGGATGCTTAATTTTAAACTAATTTTTTGGCGCAATGAAAATGTAATTGATTTTTGAATAAATTTTAAACTAATTCATGTATGAAAAAAAAAATGGCAAATTGTAAATATATGTTCATGTTTAAGAATTCCGTCATTAAACAGGATGGATAAACAGTGGGCAAGAGTTTTCAGAATCCATCATCAGCTTTCCAACATAACCACAAAATACTCATAAACCGTATGCAGGCCACCCAAGCGAGGGTATACATTACAAAAGGTGTCTGGAGATGACCAAATGTTGTCCAAAATAACTTTGTATAGCTGTTGGTCAGCTGTTATAACCACATATGGCTGACCACTTTCAGTTGTCATAGATTGAATGGCACACAGGGCTGTTTTAATTGTTGATGGGTCTGATGCTTTCATGTCAATGAGAGGTTGGTAACGTGTCACGGTAGCAGGTTGCACTGAATGGTTTTGATCACGTGCTGTTTTGGTGATATGACCACCATATTCCGGCTCGTTTTCATGCAAGATCACTGACTTGAGGAACTGAACATCTAAGTCATAACATCTGTCAAGGCTGATTTCTTGGCACATTCCATATTTCCTCATTTAATAGAGGCAGGGGTGGCATGTCAGGACGCTTAGGTCCATGCAAAAAGTGTAATGGGTGGCGGCCATTTTGGATACCATCTTGAATTTCTTGATAAATATTGCACCTACAATATTTGTGTTGCCATAAAATGAATCCTTGGCCATAAAAACATACTTTTTGGTGTATTACAATACAAATTTGGTTAAGAAACAAATATTTGATGCTACATTTGAAACATGCATAATTGGCGGCGGCCATCTTGGATGCCATCTTGAATTTCTCAAAACGCTCAATGATGCCCGCTGGGCATCGTTCAGATTCTGAAAGTAGACAACTTCCCCTACCAAAATCAATCATAACCTGCTTGGGGGTATTTTTTGCAAGGTTAAGTTCTCCGCTGCCGGACTAATATGTGTGTGCTCTAAAAATACGTTTTTAATAAATGAAGTGCTTTGTCCATATACCAGCTTGTCGTCTTGACGAGAGTCAAGACTTGTCAATTGTTCTGCAAATTTCCAACAGGATATCACACAGAGGATAATAATGTGGGTGTAGACACAGATCTGTGACTATGTAAGTATATATTAATTTTTTTCTTTTCAGAAATAGTAGGTACAGCCACCGCAAATAAATTTGTCTGCACTGATCATTTAGTGCGGCTCGAAAGTGTCGAGTCGACTGTGAAGGCTATTAACAGTAAGGTCGACCTAATACTAGACATTGTGCTCGAACTCAAAAACCAAGCTGGTTTAAACATTAGTTCAAATTTCTTCAGTCAGATTCCTCAGAATCCACCCACACAGATCTCCAGCGATGCCCATGCCACAATTAGTAACTTTGCCAATCCTCAGAGTCAGATCCTCAATCCTCAGATCTCCACCACACCAGCTGCTATCAATATGCTCTTGATAGGCAACAGTTGTGTTGACGGCATTAATAGTATTTCAGATGGGGACCCGGAGACCTCAGATTATTTGGAAACCTCCTTTGTCGACATGCTAGACAATGTTGACATAGAAATGTCAACGGTTGATGCTGTTTGCACCACGATATCTGAAAATATTCCTACCCTAGCTTCCACATGTAATACCAATTGTTCGATGCCAACGGTATCTGGTGCTAGTCATACCTTCACACCATTGTCAGCATTGCCAGTACCCAGATTGTCACCTCCACCTGTAGCCATGCCACTACTGGCACCAGCAGCAGCCATACCACATGTAATACCACGTCCAGCCCCCAATGTGGACGCTAAATACATAGAGATGAGAGTCAATAAAGCAGCACCTCGCTTCTCATGTTTGAATTCCATTTGCACACCAGAAGAAATGATTGGTAGAAATGCTTTTGGAAATAGTAAGAACAAACAGACTGACTCTAACAAACGTCCCATTGACGTTCATAAATTAGATTTTGTTAAACACATCACTTTTAGCCTATATGAGAACGTAGATTGGAAAAAAATGTATTGATAACATCAACACAAATCTCAGCACAAATCTACCTTGCAAAGGAGGCACCAACAAGTATTAGTGATACATTTCAGTGGTTGGTCGAGG
>JAGTTF010003826.1:17500-37493 GCA_019095985.1 Streblospio benedicti | reverse complement strand
TTTACCCAAGTTAAAAAAATCTTCTCGAAACGAAATTAGTAGAAGATCTTACATGGGCTAATTTGTAAAAAATATTTAAACTCAGTATAAAGTAGTGCACCAACAATACAAAGCAAAGATGTAGTCCTACATGCCATTTCCAAAGGAGCATGGCATCATCTTCGTATGATTAGCCAAATTAAACCCTATTTAGATTCAGATACAGTAAAAATATTAATGCATTCTTTTGTTAGCTCTCACCAACAATAACAAAGTCTTCTGTATGGATACCCAAAAAGTCCTACTGTTATCAATACAAACGACTTTTATCTTCTGTATCAAAATAACTAACAGTATCATTTCATCACTTCAGCACTTGTCAGTTAATCAAAAACATATATCCATGTCACCCTTAGGTTTTGAGAAATTCTTCACTGGTTACCAATAGCTCAACGCATAAATTATAAAATTGCATTATTAACATTTAAAGCTTTGCATGGTATGGCACCATCATATATTAAATCACTTTTGGTAATAAAAAATAAATGTAAAAAATCTAAGATCTAATTCAAATGGAAGTTTTTGCATCAAAACCAATAACCAAACTTGTGTCATATGGTAAAATATGATCATTACTTGCCACCAGAGTGGGCCATTTGGAACAACATTCATGTACAAAAAGAATGCAAGAACATATAGATGGATTCCAAGTCTCATCTAAACAAATACTTTGTTTAAATGTAACATGTTAAATACATGACCATGGACACCTTTACAGTAGCATATGGTACATCGTGTTTAATCATAACAAAACATTCAAACATTTAAATCGACAAGCAACATGGCCATTGACGCTGTATTTAAAGGATTTTTTTTGCTAGCACGTAGAGTTCAGTTTCGAACAGTGATCAGTATATCTTCTTGTGTTTTTGCAGAACAAATCAAAAACCTCATTTCATGCCCACCATCCAATACTGCTCTTTACATCTGATCGATGGACATGAAATGTAAGTTATGTAAATGGCCAATTGTTATTTCATCTTTCAATTGAGGCAAAACACATGGATTTAGAGGCCTGAAAACATGCCTATAACCGGCAGATATTACATTTATATCTACGTCTAGCATATTGCACAGGCCCAGAAGTGCAATGTGATCCCCCACGTCTTGTCATGGAGTGCCATGTCCTCCAGCCACTGCTGCCAGCTCATGCCAGGTGGCAAATGTGCAGACACTAAGTTCTGAAATTTACGTATGAAAAGTATCAATAGTAAAACAAATCATATACTATTTTTGCTATATTAGCAATGTTAATAGAGTACATCATTATTATGAGTCAGACATATAATTACAAAAAACCTTCATTTGCTTTTTAAATGCAGTTTAATAGATCGTAGGAATCATCAAATTTACTCACAAACTATTTTCGTAGACTAAAATATAACAGGCTTACCTCATAAACTGAAGTGTTTAAGCTGAGATAGCTCACAAGGCACTCTCTCAGCACAGCAGCACCAAGATCCACATCACGTAGAATTTTAATTTCTTCACTGACGCAGTGAAACAGGCAATTTCCATCAGATGGGGTCTCCGGGATCCGTATTTGGAAACCCTGTTTGGTCAGGTAGTCCACATATGATGCACGCGTAGCACGAGCTAGCTCATCATCATCAAGGGATCGCCTCACAGCCTCTTGAAAATTCGTAGGTTTCCTTCTGGATAGCTATATGAATACACTAATGGTGAAGATACTGATTTGGATCAAATTTAGTTAAGTTATCTATTTCGATGTTTTTTAATATATGATTAAAATTAAAGAAGCTATGATGAACTACCTGTCTGTGTTTTCTTGCTTGGCCGTCTTGTCTTCAGCGCACTAATTTTTTCACAAAACCGCTCACGCATAGTTTCTGTGTGCACAAATAACAAAAGCAATTAGTTAAGCTGCATCAATCCAAACACACACTTTTTCAAAATTTGGAAAAGCATGAGCCTCCTCTAGTCTCAGGTTGAAGCTCTCCTCCCCTCCTCCAACAAATAAAAAAATTAAAATATTAATATTAAATATCTAAACATATCAGTGCTCATGACAGTTTTTAATTTGTTTGTGCCTATGCAGATAAATAGGTAGGTTATATACATATACAAGAACAAGAGCAATTTCGTGTGGGCAGGGCAGTGTAGTGACATCACTATGACGCGTGCCTACCTCTACCTTTTCACTTCCCAACGTTGACTAAGACACAAAGACCTCTCTTACATTGGATCATCTACTATTTTGTGTAATCTTTAAGAATTAAAACCCAAAGACCGCTTAGCCATTTTTTTTAACCAAATACTGATTCATAACCACTGGGTCATAATATTACCTTCTACATTGAATGTAACTTTTTTTGGTGGCTGAACCGAGGGTCTTGCAATAGCTGAGCGCTTTGGCGCCGGTGCTGACGTCTGTGGTTTCTGTGGGAGATCTTCATATTCTTCCAAGTAATCTGGGAGTCTACGCTTTCTAGATATCAAATTACAATGTTCCGTAAGTGCCTGTGAATTTTTTAAATCAAATGTACTGAAATTTGTAACCTCTGGGCTATTACTATCAAACTCTAATTTCATAATTGCTAAATTAATGTCTTTATTAAAATATATCATTAAAGCATTGTTCATATGGTACCTGTTGCTAATCCTCTTTTGCTCATGTTTGGACATGTGGACTGTCAGTAGACCCCTACTTCTGAATTCCTCACCACAGACTTTACAAGTGAGGAGTGCTGCAAGTAAAATGAGCATCCGCATGCTTTATAAACAGAGGTAAAATATCATCACCCAAACTACATACATGTAAATTTCTAGGTCCCTGGCATCTTTTATCCAGGTTCCTATATCGCCAGTGTCATTGCCTTTAATATTGACACATATGAAATGCTAGTTGTCTTGTGGCCATTATCCTTTACATGAGTTATAAATAATATGTAATTTCTGAGAACCAAAGGCAGTAGTTCAACTATTACAACAGCCTGATAATTTGATTTCATTTACCCTGTTTTTGTTTCGTTCTTTCCACATCCTCACTGACTGGTGCTTCAACAATTTCCGGTGTACTCTGCTTTGTTTCTCCATGGGATACAGTCTGTCAAATTTCAATCAAATATTAACGGCTATTCCAAGATGTCGAAAACATTGCTAGTAGAATAAGTAGACCAATTTAGAGACTCTGTCAAAAGGAGGATGGGGTTCGGGGGTGTGGGCGGGGGCAGCTATTAAGGGAAGAGTCATTTCGACTTTCTCGGGGGGAGGGGGGGTTGGTTGGTTTTCTCGAGGAATTCGTTTTTAAAGTCTGACCCCCCCTATCATGATGAAATGAAAAGTCTGACCCCCCCCCACGCAAATGATATTGAACCTATGACCCCCCCCCCTATCTGGGTTATTGTACATATTTATACATAGCTACATAAACAAGCAACAATAAACAGTATGTTTAGAATATTCAATATTCTAATTCTATCTACCCAATTTGAAACCAAGAATCTTTTACCAACCTGACGCAGCCCAGGAGTGGCCAGGAGTCGGAACATCAAACAAGCAATTATACCCTCAATAAGAAACCTCTCAGCTGCACAGAATAGCACTTAATTTTATACCCGCATTCATACAGCAACAGGTAATTGCCAAAATCCAGTGGAACGGACACAGGCAGCAGTTGGCAAAGCCCTTGGTTATAGAGATAGGATTCATGGGGAGTACAAAAAGATGTTTGATGGATTAGTCTTTAGATGAACATTGGTATCTGTAAGACTATAACGCACAGTACCTGTCCATTTTCAAGGAGGTGCGCCCCTAAAAAGAGGCGCCAGTTGTCAATGGTGATTTCCACTTTTTCGCCAAACCGTTCTTGCCATCCATACTAAATTAAATTGGGAAATGGTTGCAATAGTATCTATTCAGAAACCTTTTTCATTTTTGCAATTATATAATCACCAACTTGAAGGAATCATCTCTAAACACTTTATATACACTTACCAGGCACACAAAAGCTCCACAGCTCACACCATCAGAGCTGAGTCTGTAATTCATGGATTCTTCAATTGAAAATTGAAGATTTATTTTCTTTGCTGGCGCAACCTGTTCATTTCTGTGTGAAAGCCATTGCCTGAAACATACCACGACACATTAAAACTTCATGTGTATGCCCTACTTACTAACTACTTTAGGCCACTGTGACACATGGCTTAACACGTTAACCTTTACATACTGTTGTTGTTGTTGTTATACATCTCCCTTTGTATACAAGGATATTATCTATCTTTTGCATAAATTATCTTACAATATCCTGCTTATGATGTTCCTCTTCTTTTTGGTCAGGTTAGTAGTTTCAGGATCATACGCCCGAATAACTTTGGCATCTTGATCCAAAACTATCAAAATCCAGTGATATGCCCCATCATTCACCAAGATGTACAGCTTTCGAGCAGTGTGCATGTTCATCTAAACATCAAAAAGTATGCTGTCCACAAACGAAATCTATTAAATGTGTTTCCGCCTTTTATTTCATAAATCGTGATAAATCTTTCTGGGCACGTTTTATTTCATAAATCGTGATAGATGTTTCTGGGCACGTACATGTACATTTTTCAACATCGACATGTTTTCATATGTAACATTGCCTCCCGTAAGTTTTGCATAGACCGTTGAATCTACAAACACATCCTTCTGCAATGAAGATTATACTATAGCACAGAGTGAATAAAATTAATGGTGATAGAAAATTTCCTTCTAGACATGAGTGCTTATAAAATTAAGAGTGAAGTGCCATATGAAATTGGAAGATAAAGGTGAAATATAAACTAACTTTATGCGACTGTTATACAAAAAGGCAGTTTTAAATGCCCATGAAGGCCAAACATTCTGTACGCATAATCCATTCGTAGTGATTTGCTTATTTACTTGTAAAAGGGACGTGTCATTTGCACAGTTTCACTGTCTAAGTGGCTACGTTCTCTGAGTCCCAGCATCAGTGCAATATGTCTATTTTGACACACACATAAAGTGAAGTGCATGTCTTATGAGGACACTTATGTTGTAAAATTACTGTAAAAATTGTACGTATTTCATGTATGAGAGGCATATATTGTGTATTTGGCATCCTCTTTGCATATATCTAGACATAGCCTCAAAAGAAAAGCTCACTTTCTAACTTGCCCAACTTGCAACACTTGAATATCATACCATATTCTGCTAGGTGATTGGACAGTTACAAAAATGTAGCCGGCAATTTCCTCATGTGTAAAAATGTTTGATAAGAATTCAAAATCCATAATGTATACTTACAGTATTTTTGCAAAGTACTTCATAGAATGACCAAATTATCTGAAAGAGTATTGAAGGATGTGGTTAAAAAATAGAAGATTTGGAAAACATCTGTTTACAGTAGTACCTTTCTTGCACTGTTAAGGTTGATAGAAGGGGAAGACCAACCATAATTACTTCAAAAGCTTAGATGAACAATTAAAATATTGCAGAAAATTGACATAGCATCACCCGCCATTTTTTTTAATAATAACTCACTATAATTTTTTTAATGAATTTTTAGTAGTTACCTGCCCATTGATCCACCCAATTTTCCATGATGGTCCGGACTTTGTGGATCTTCGGAAATGATGTAAATGTAATATCTCTGAAGCTGTCACATTCCGATCTAGAGTTTTAAAATCTGCTACCTGCAGATTATAAGGGCCCACCGCACACACAATTCTGTGCAGACCCTTCATGTCCGCAAAGATATCTTTAACCTGTATCCAATGAATTTGTACACATTCAAGGAAGGTAACGTACATGTACTAATATTCTGATATACTTTACTACTTTTATTGGCTTCAAACACCAATAAGCAAATGCTGTTACAACTGTTGCGTCTTGTATCCAAAATTGATAATTCTATATCACAAATAATTCAAATGAACATTGAATCAAAAAAGCCTTGTATGTACAGGAAAAAAGATAAAATTACCATTTGTTCATTCCTTTTGATAACAGCATCAAAGTCTGTGGCTTTATTCACGATCTCTACCTGTGGGTTCACTTCTCGCAAACCAGTTTCCTGTGTTTTACCGGCAGCTACTACAAAGCCAAATATATGCTAGTGTACATAGAAAGCATTGTAACTCAAACACACTTGCATTGGCATCAAAGTTATATTGTGTAAATGGGTGTGTCCCATAGATTCAGAACACAACAACCGGATGCATGTAAATTCTATCCTGTTTAACGAAATAAGAGAGTGAGAAAGTGAGTGACTGAGAGTGAGTGAGTGAGAGCGAGTGAGTGAGTGAGTGAGTGAGAGAGTGAATGAGAGTGTACCTCTTTGTATCACTGGGCTTAATGAATCTCCCTGCTCATTAAAGCCATGGCCTTCATCAACACATCCGTCCTCGTGATCAGCAGTGCTAATCTCATCTGTAACCATTATAAAAGCTTGCTAAAGACAAATTTTCAATACCTAAATAACTTAGAAATGATTTTACAAACCTCAGCAACCAATGTTTGATATTTTTTTTTTAAATCTAAAAAGTTACCATGTGTTCCAGCTTTTTCACAGACCTGTAATCTGACGGGAGATGTAGTGAGGGATGTGGGACAGGGTGAAGGATGGGGAGGGAGGAGGATTTTAATGTATTCCGGATCTCTTCTGTTTGAACCCGAGCAGTGCCGGGTAGACAGCTAGTATTTGATAATAGGTTAGTTCCAACATTTTGTCCGAGGGAAGCTGTGAACAACAGAATTTTTGTGTAATCCTCTCCAGATTTTGTTTGTTTCTACACACAACCATCTTCCAGTCAAGAATGAATTACTGCGGTACATTACTGGCAAACCACTTCACTAGAGCATGTATTGGAACAGCATTTGGCAGAACATCTAAGTGCATACATTATAGTATGTGGCAATTTTTCCAGAAAGAAATTGTTCACGTAGATATAATAGGGTTGAGATATGTATGATCTTACAGATTTATCTTATTTTTCTACATCAGAAGAACTATATTATTACAGACTTTGGTAACTCACGTGTTCCCTTATTTGACCAAATTTGAACTCCACCCTCAACTTGTACTTGTGTATCTGGCGTCACATTCTTAAATAAAAACGACAGGCTGAAATATGCATCCCCAAAAACTGAGATGGGGCTATACTTCAACTGAGATGGGGCTAGGCTCATGGGGCTTTACATCTATCGAGACTGGTCTCATCAAACTCAATGTATACCAAAGAACGGTTTTGTCATAACCAATAGATAAGCCAAGCATTATTGTACGTTGCACTAATAAATGTACACTTACCTCATTAGCCAGCTTCTGTTTTACAAAACTTTCTTCATCCTCACCTTCTACTAGAGTTATCACAACAGGTTCATGCTCGCTTGTAGGGTTGTCTAGTAACATCCCACCTGCATAAGATCATCAAATGTAATAATTGTGCTTTATACTACTTGCTTTGATAAATATTACTTCAGTCTTAATCATGAATTATTAACCGATATTCTTGACTATTTTTCTTTTTTTTTAATTATAGTACACTTTTACAATTTATAATAATGGCCAAGTACTTACTCTTGTCAAATATTTCTTTCAGTGACCTAACACTCATTTTCTTCCTCATATCTGCTCCAGCTCCGTATCGCCTTGGCTTGCGTGCTGGCCTTGGAGACAGTGGGGATAAAGTATTTGGAGATGAAACTGCAATTGTAATTAAACTCTTGATCAACACGTTTTGCATAGTGGTTTGATAAAGTTTTGACTCAATCAAGAAAGTTGGGATATTCAAGTCTACATTCACGGCTACATGTAACAAATGAGAATCATAAAAGTCTATTCTTTTCCTATCCTTCATTGTTAGTGCACTATGTACTTAAGTAGCCATCAAAAGACTGGTAACATCATCTGATTTGGTAGGTCACCTGCATCTAATATGATGTTTTACAGAGTACGGCATAAATTCTAGAGTTTTTCTCACCATTACTGCTTGGAGCACTGACACGTGTGGATGTGGATCCTGCACTACGAGATGTTGGGGTAGCACTGTGGCCATCACCATATACCTAAAATATGATTTCCTTCATAAATCCTGTGTTGTGTGAACTGTCTTGTTTCTTGATATATAAGGCTTGTCTCAAATATTAGAAGACATTAACACACATGTGAGATACTGCCCCACCCCCGAACATAACCGTAATGGTCAATTGCGCATAGGACATCACAATATCTCCCAGTGACGCTTAGTGCACAGAAGGTGTTTTTTGCTTTAATAAATTTTTATGATTTTATTTTCTTCATAAACAACGACTATTAATGTCGGTATAAAGTGCATGTAACTATTAGTGTAACACAGTCATACCTCGGGCCGGACTATGAGGTTGTCTTCGTGTTCCATCATTCCCTCTTGTAAGTGCAGTATTTCTTGTAGCTGCTCATTGATCAGCATCAGATCACTTGCTTCTCTTATGAGGTAGAGGTTCTGAGTGATCTTTGCACATGCTTCTTTGCACCGGTGAAGAGCTGATGCCTTTCCAGTTCCACTGTACTTTCTTCTGAGAGGCAGATCAGTAGTTAAAGTACAAGTGGTATCATCTGCTGCTTCATGTTCTACCAGTACATGGGTTGTATTGGATGATTCCGGTAGTGACAACAGATAACTATCAGTGTCCAGGCTTATAAGTGGACTGTTCAGATAGCATTCTGAAAATGCACATGGAATATTCTTCATGGCCAGAAGAATGTGTTTGCATGGCAAACCTGTGCGTTTCCATGAATAGCATGAACAATTGGGCCAAGGTTGAATATTTACAATATGTTGTTTTCCACTACTACTAGACACAGAGACTGTGCCATCAGCATTTTTATGGCACTTTGATGCCAGGTCTTCGATATCGATCAGAACTGTGACACAATGGTCAACATAATCACGCGGGCGGTTGTGCAGCCATTCTGGGACACGCCCATCATATGACCGACCGATAAGGCTATGTGCCTGGGCATTAGAATCCAAGTACCTACAAGAAGAAAAAATATTAATTAGAGATGCTTTGAAACAATGTTGACCTAAAATTTCCATTCCAAAGCTGGTGATACTAATTTGCTACCAGCAGCTGATTTCACAATTCATTTTACTTTAGTTTGAATGCATGTTCATTTGATTGGCATTCTAATGTTTGTAACAAGAAAACCTTAGATGTGATTACAAAATAAATATATTAGAATGCAGTTCTGTAATATACTGTTTTCTTTCTTCTGTCTATATTCATGAACCAAAACAGTTAAATAATGGGTATTCCAAATAAAAAAATATATGCGAAGTGCATACAACTTGTTAAAGGAACTACTATTATTCCAAATGACAATGAATTACGACCATATGAAAGAACAACAAAAAATTGTGTTGAGAGTTTGTCTAGTGCATGGAAATTAGAGGAAAAAACATACACCTAACGTTAGTACACCTGGTTATCTCCTGCTTACAAAGTGAGACAAGACCAATAACATAAGACAGTTAATTAAAAAGACAACGTATTTACGATGAAAATAAGTAACGTTATCTTAAAACACGATGTCACTTGCAATGAAGCAAGGAACTGAATTTGTAAAATGAATGAACATGAAAAGCTATAATCATTAGGGTGAAACTAAGTAGCACTAAGAAAATTAGACACCACAAAAGGATATGATTGATACAGCATAGAAAGAAAACAAGATTTAAAAACACCATTGACCTCATCCATTTTGTTTTATCTTACCTTGTCACCTGTGCCTAAAATAGGGAGATATTACACATGTAATATTTTATAGTTTGACACTGGATCAATTCATTAAAATGTGTATATTGGGGGGTGAGGGGTGGGGGGCAACACCATATTTGTAATAATTGTTTCTATTGATGTTCAAATTTTATGACTAACAGTAATTACATAAAAAACTTTGTGTATTAAAAATTGAAAGTTTTTTTTTTAAATTAGACATCATGCAATTGTGAATTTATACTCACTTTCTTAGTTGATCTGGTAAGTAGTCTCTGATCAATTTTTCTAACATAGCAGATAAGGTCAATCTACTTTTTCCTTGCAAAGAAGTGTGCTTGAAGGTGCGGTTCTGCCGCTCAACGCCATTGTTGGTATTCACTGTCACTTGGAGATCGCGACGAAAACCAACTACCCAGCGCTGAAGTAATGTGTATGGATGTACGTGAAATATTTTGTGTCAAATAGAAGTATGGCAACTCTGTAACGGCATGTCTATTACATTAGCTATAACATATCTAAAGCTGATCACTGAATGCTATTAGATAATCTTTTTAAATGTGGTATGCAAAATTATATTACTAGTTTCATAGTTATACAATACAGACCAATGTAATCAAAATATCTAAATACCTTAAAATGTGGCTCCCATGTGGTGGAAAACCATGCACGAAGTGTTTCTTTGTCATTCCAAAGTTGACTTGACTTGAACAAGTTCAGAGCATGCACATAGTCATTCTCGGTTTCACATTTGGCTAGTTTTCTCAACTGTGCCAAGACGTCTGCTTTGACATCGAGATCTTTGTGGGCTTTTGCAGATGTCCACCTCTCCCAGGCTTGTTCCCTATGGAAGTCGCAGATGAAACTAACTGATTCTGAAAATATAGAATAATCAATTAGGAATGTTGATCAAATGTCTTTGAGTTAACACAACGAGGAGTAGTAAGGGAACCAACATCATCTAGGAGTCAGCCGTCCGTCGCGCGTCCGAGCTTCGGGCTCATGGCGTCGCGAATCAGCACAGAGCGCGACCCAGTCATCAAGCTGGGGACGCGACCAACTCCACTTTGTTTACAGTGATATGATTTATGTTATACTAAAACGAAGCAGACACACGCTGTGTGCAGACTTTTATGATGAATAAACATGGGAGAAAAAGCTTATAATACAAGTGGGTGTGAGATATCATAAAATATCTCACCTCGTGTGGAATGTAACAGAACTTGATCGCTGCACTCTCTCGTTCTATTACTATCCACACTCAGTGAGATATTTTCTGATATCTAACAACCACTCGTATAATACCCTTTTAATAATGTTTAAGTAATTTTTTTATATTAATACTATGTTGGAGGTGTGAAGATGCCTGGTAGTTTTTCAACTGTAATGTACACACTAGAAATCAAAATCTTAACTGAGAAAACGAAATCATAATCTTACGTGGGAAAGCCATTTTTATAGCATTAATCTCTGCCTCACACAGGTCTGTCATCCACAGTTTTGCTGACCATGTAACAACAACGAAAAACAAAGGCAGGGCGTATTTTGTGGTTTTATACGTCGCATCCAGCAGTACAATGCCATCACCATACCGTTGAAGGAGATGTTTTTGCGCCTTGGACATGTGGATAAACAAGAGCGTCTGCTTGGAAGGGTTTCTCAAGCTTTTGGGGACCACGTCTCCATTTTCATCATCCACAACTGTTACTTCAGGGTCTTCATCTGTGGATGTTCTGAAGAAAAACGAGTCTTCCGGATACATTTCCTCCCAATCCTTCACTTGATAGATCAAGTTTTCTTGGTCAGATTGAGAGAATCTGAAAAGAAAACATGTTATTATCTAAGTAAACTCAATCTGATGTACATCTGCATGTTTTGAGCACACTCACCACTTGCCATTTGTCATGGGGTTTGGGGTGAGGGGCAATCATATGAAAATAGTAATAGGTGGTGCATACTCTTCGATTTCACAGGATGTAAAGACATGCCAGGTGTAAAATGCACTAAAATGTATCACTAACCGAAGCTTGGAACGGGCAATGTACATATGATTCCGCACATCCTGGTCGGTTGGGCGGAAAGCTCTGTCAAGAGGATCTGGTGCTGCCTTCCCCTGAAACAGTTCCTTCTCCACATACAGAGCCACTGCTCTTTGCACCTCTTTCACACTGATGCAGCCACGCCCCACAAGTTCATGAATTTTTTTTTTCACATCTGCATCTACAGGTGACATATATCCAGATAGCTGGAAGTAAAAAATAAATATACAATTTGTGGCAATTTCAAAGTTTTACGCCTTCTCGAGCAATAAGGGTGCACATTTAATACAGATTACAGGGTGATAAAAACACAGCAAGGAATAAATCATCACTTGCTTCTGATTCTACTCACACACTTAGAGGGTTGGAGAAGTCTGAGCTATTTGTATGATAATACAGTTAGAAAAATGCATAAAACCCTTGAGATGTTCCACTACTACTAAAAACATTTGACCTCACTCTCAAACTGAGAGCTCTTAATTTACCGCTCATCCATTTGAAACCTTAAACTGAAATACACTTGATGTTAGGATAAGATAAATGAGGTAAAAATTGGTTACCTTCCCCAGCATGTGATTTTCATGCTCCTGGTCAAGGGGATATCGTATGTAAAAACGCTTTTCAACGCACTCAATATTCCCCTCTTTAAAATCCTTTTACACCTTTCAAAATCGTCAAGTCCCTGAAAAAAAATAAAGAGTAATGATACCATAGGTTGAAATCAGAGCATGTTAAACCAGGAAAGGCATATGTCTAAAAGATTTCTAGCTAAAAATGTTTTGAACTTGAATTGTGAGAGAAGTGGCCCAGATTACGCCCGGATGAGCCTGTAAGAATGGTGTTCGTGGCACCGTGTGCCTAGATGACTGCTTCGTAATAGTCGGAGGTATAAAGCAGGCTATGATTGATTAAGGCTTCGAGGTTGGATACGATAATAATAGTATCCAAGGCGGGAAAGTGCATTGCGCAAGATTGATATAGGTGAAAACCGAAGTATGTAATCTGTGTCTCGGGGGATTAGTGTTAACGGCAGCACGCCCGCCTATGACATATGACTGGTCTGAATCATAGACGGGAGGTCGTGAGTTCGAGTCCACGATCTTCCAAAACCCATTTACATAGCCTTTCCGATTATTTCACTGAATTTTTCTTACGACCCCAGCATGATTTCAAAACAAATTGATGCCAAGCCTGAAGGTAGTTCTTATATGACTGTTATTCCAAAGAAAGTTGGTTCTTGTTGCTTGTTTGCACAGTTGACCAAATCATAGCTATTGCACAAAAATGTGTTGGGAGTTAATAACTTACTTTATTCTGTGGTTGCATGAAATTTGAGTATCTTTAGTACGGCTTTAAACTTTTACCCTAATTGCCAAAACACCTGATTAAGAAAAGTAAGCAAAAGAATTTATCATATATGAAACTTTTTTGAGGATACAAGCACAGAATAACATAAGTGGCGAACTGCTAATTCATGGTAACGCATGTCAAAGTGCGGGCGTGAGCATCTACATACTTTGTATCCTGGAAACTTGAGGACTTCTTTGATCACTAAGGTGGCAGAACATTCCTTTTTCTTGGTAGGTTGCACACTCTTGCGATTAGCGCTTCCTTTCGCAAGTACAGCATGATCATCCTGTGACAAGAGTAGAGTGAATGTACTTACAGGTGTCAGAGGGAAAAATATTAGTATAATATTCAACCAAGCCCTGGAAGAGCAATATTCTAATTTGCAAAAGATTTAAAAAACACTACATATATATGACCTCTAAGAATAACCCTTACCAAGCTCTAGATGAAGATCTTATTTAGTGAAAGGTTTTTAGGTGGACAATTAAAATACCTTGCTTTCTGCTAGCTTCGATGCCTTCCTCCGTTCTTTGGCCCTTTCATTTTTGTCTTTGCCATAATGGCAAGAATATCTGATGGAATTTAGGATGGTGAAAGGCACACCATCCTCCTCCACTACAACTTTACGGTCTTTTGCACGATCTTTTAGAAATATTTCGGTGCCATGATGTAACTCTACAATATGAATAAAGTGACGATGGATACCACATAGTCGTATACATGTTCTTAGTACACACACTGGATATTTTTTAGAAACATCCACATTCTTATAAAAAGAAAAGAACTAGATCTAAGAGAATGTACAAAGGGTCATATGTACTAAATTTTGAAAAAAACCTAGCTCGCCAAACCTTTGGCTCTAACCATCAATTGCTTCATACAATACAAATACTCACAGCCTAAAATCATCGAGCTACATGGCTGGGTGTGTTGTGGCTGTTTGACCGTAAAATGTAACCAACCGTAAATTGTGAGGACCAATTGTGACTGGTCACAATTGTGAGCAGGCCTTTTTGCAGGTGCATTATTGATAAAAAGTTTGACTGGTTAGCATTAGATTATATTTGAAGAATATTAACTTCATAATCTTGTGAATAAATAGATAAGGGCTGAGTCATTATTTAAGCCGTGGGGGGGGGGTCGGAAAAAAACTGGGGGGGTCAGATGTTTGAATGTGAATGTTGTGGGGGGTCAGAAGTTTGAATTTGAATGTTGTGGGGGGGGGGTCAGAAGTTTCAAAATGGAAGTTGTGGGGGGGGGGGTCAGAAGTTTAAAATGGAATAATATGGGGGGGTCAAATATTCTGATTCTTGAAATGATACTGGGGGGGGGGTCAAATGTCCAAATTTTGTAAATTTACTGAAAGAGCCCGTGGCAAGCGTTTATATTTCTTAATAAATGTTGGTAGAATGTCCTGATCTTTTTCTTTGGTATGTGATCAATCATTTGGTTGTATAAAATATCTTGTAATTTTGTACTCTTATATTAGAGCAATTATCTGAGCCACTGCAAGCAACTTATGAAATGGAATATGAAACCCTTTATCAAGATTGAATTATATTATGTTTAATTGTCTTTCGACTAACCACTAATTTTTATTTTCGGAAAATGCAATATAAATTCCTTACTTTTTTTTCTCAAAATAACAGATTGAAGATTAAATCGCTTTCTCTAAAATCAATTAAATAGCATCAGTCCATTTATATCACGACAAGTTAATATATACAGTTTGTATTACATTTTGTTTATTGCATTTAATAAACTGGGGAAAAACTAGTTTCATTCATTCATAGTTTCATTCATATAGCTAAATATTTTTGCAAATTTGTACAGCAGATATGACAGTACAATGCTATGCTAATACATACACAGGGCATGTTGAAATGTGGGTGCCATATGCCAGGTAAGATATACTAAAGTGGGGGGGTCGGAAGTTCATATTTCAGGCATATATTTCAATGTTGGGGAGGTCATTTGTTTGATTTGCGAACCCGTGGGGGGGTCATATGTTTGATTTACAAACGTGTGGGGGGTCATATGTTTGATTTGCAAACCCGTGGGGGGGGTCAGAAGTTAGAAACACCGATGTCTAGAAAAACTTCCCCCCCCCCCAATTGTTAAATAATGACTCGGCCCTAAGAATGAATGTGCGAGGTTTGTAATATGGATTATCTTGATGTAGATGTATAATAAGGCGAGAGGAACGTTCACCTGCGTATGTGGGAAAATAGGTTGGATTTGGGTTATGACTAGGTTGGATTCAGGTCAAAATTAGATTGTATCCAATGTTGATTTCAGGTATGTGTCCCTTTAGATTCAGATTGAGATTGTGTTGGATCCAGGTTGAAATTATGCTGGAATCATATATGAATGAGGTTAAAAGACACACAAATTTAATAGATTTTACAATTTATTTTATCACCTGCAATATTCCTTTATTACAATTACAATAAACCAGTATACATGTACATAGAAGCAATAACCATAGCATCATTAAATATTACAATAAACTAGAATACTTCTAGAAGCAGTAACCAAACTCATCAGTTAAATGTAACATCAATTAAATGAAAACAACACCAATCTTTAAAAAATTCCTAACATAGAAGCAATAACCATATCATCAATTAAATATTACAATAAGCTAGTATATTTCTCTACAAGCAGCAACCAAACTAATCAGTTTTTTTGCAATATAAATTAAATGAAAAGAACAACAATCTTTAAAAAATTCCTAACATAGAAGCAATAACCATATCATCAATTAAATATTACAATAAACCATTATATAGTACAAAATGCGCATGAGGGCACTTATAATCCAAGAATCTGTTTGCACATATTCGCATATTTATCATACATATCTGCAGATTTTTATCCTCATTCGCATATATATGCAAACTTGTGAACTCATAGTCTCCTATGCATATTCCAGTGTACACATGCAAACAATTTGCACAATTCGCAAATAGGGTACACTTTTGCATTCCACTTTTGTACTGTACTCCCAAAGAAGCAATAACCAAAGTCATCAATTAAATATTACAATAAACCAGTATACTCCCAAAGAAGCACTAATCAATATCATTAATTAAAATTATGGCAAGAGTCTGAGAAAAATAAAGGGTTTGCAAACATTTACTGTAGTGTCTTGAATAGGCGTCCCGGCGCTTGTTAATTTAAAACATACTAATCACCTGCTGCTTATTCAAACCGGCGGTTATTCAAGGCCGAAAAAGCGTTAAAAACTACGGTATTCTTCCATGGAAGCAATATTGGGTGTGTTTTACTATAATGTTTTTGTCATTGACGCCCAACACCACCCTTTCTGTGCAGGGCATATCTTAAAAAGCGTCCCATCACATTGATGATGTCGGCTTCAGTGCCTCCTCTCGCACTTTGCACAGCATCTAAAGAAAGAATACAATTAACTTTATTACAACTTACAATGTGTTTCAAATCATGCTACTTAATTACAATTATCAAGCTGTTTAAGGACGTAATACATGTACAGAATATTCTGTACCAATTTCAAATATTTTTTTTCATAATTATGACCCTACTATAGCTGATAAAGTCCATGTAAACATTGTAATGCGTTTTTCTCAAGTTTGGTTGAGGATTCGATTTGATATAAATATATGTATATACTATTAGTCATACAACCATTACTTTATAACAAATGCAGAATTATGCTGAAATAAGGCTATGAGGTGATCCATTTACATTAAAATCAACATTAACAGACACACTTTGTTTATTTAAAATTGAAGCTAGCTACATACTGATAATGATGCTACAGGTTCTGGAGAGTTCGAATGCCACCCTCCCTCCAGTGCCCTTCATGTTCATATTTGCATGCACATGTTGGATAACAATCTATTATTAGAAAAAGAAAAAAATCATGAGAAGCATTCACTAAAAAGGATGAAGCCCATGTATTAAGATAAGTTTTATGTCAAATAATAGTATTCCTGCTACTGACCCAAGACAAGTTGGATGACTTTGGCCAGTAACTTATTTAATATACTGTTCTTGTAGCAGGCAACTATTTAAATATGCTGGTATCGACTTCACGAAAGGATAATTTTTTATCTCAATTCAAACGCAGTTACCAAGTAGCACAAATTATAAAGTTTTCTGGACGCACTATACATGTAAGTATAAATCAAATGACTCAATTACTGTTATTGACATCATATTTTTTAATATTTTTACCTCGTCATAATCCTCCGTACATTGTCTCTGGCATCAGCACCACCAACCGTCCTTACAAAAGCAATCTGAAAAAGTATTTTATGGCGCATTATTTACAAATTGTTATGCTATTTTACATGAACTCCCATAAAATAACATGACTTCTTCAGACAAAATACGACATGAATAGCCAGTATAACGCCTGATATTTTTTTGCTTCAAAAAATAATTAATACTAAAACAACAAAATGAGATTCAGTTCTGATTGGCGTTGTTCCTCACCAGATTCTCTCTGTATTCTTCATCTCCTTCCAATTTTTCTTATAAATCATGGAAGTCCGAACTGGCATTGCAAGGACAAACACTTAAAGCCTCGGCAGGTATCTTAGGTGTCCCTGGCCTGATTCTCTTTCCCCCTGCCACTGCATCTCTAATCTAAATGAGCAGTTTTAGGACTTTGTTTTGGAATACTGTTAATAACAAAACAAAAAAACAAACAAAATTATAAAAAATATATAATATATATATATATATATATATATATATATATATATATATATATATATATATATATATATATATATATATATATATATATATATATATATATATATATATATATATATATTTACAGAATATCAAATGTACATGATACAAGTTTTTCTCAATGTTAAATGTCAAAATGATATATACATGTACATTGCTCTATTTACATAAGTCATTCAATTATTAGTCGATCAAGTACTGCACCAATGCCCTCTTGACCGCTACACGAAACCTGCAAATCAACTTGGATTATAATGTCCGTGTTACTCTCTCCTAACTCTGAAAGAAGATTAATGAAGAATAAGCGTTAAAATATTATGAATGAATAGTGAAATGTACAATTTTGCGATCCCCTTTGGAGTTCACTGTCAAGCTGGCATCATTATAACTACTTATCTAAAAGCAATGGATTGAAGACAGCGAAATGTAAATAACAGGATTCCTAGGCTGTACGCCGCCAGGCTGATCTCGCCCATCGTCCGTGCGTTCATGGTCCGCTATGGCCACATGGGCAGGGCATGCAACCAGGGGTCATCCGAAACTGCCCCTCCGCGGGGGTCTTTCTACATCACAAGGTCACTCCTTTCCTCGGGAGTCACCGGCAAGGGTGCGGCCGCACCCTCGCCTCAATACACATACATTTAATCTTCAACACAAATTTGGTTCACGTACACTCCCCACTCGCACGTGATAAGCACTCGTACCCTGATTTAGTGGCGCCGGAAATTCACCTCATGTCAGTAGACACTGGTCACTTGGTACCGACCATGCCAACACAGACTTTACCCCCATCATAAAGTCAGCCCTCTCTTCCTAGCCTCCAAACCAGAGGTATACCGTGATTAGGGTTCGAAGGCATGGACTGGATCAAGCTTTGGTTCGATTATTGGGCGGACGCCAGCTTTCTAGATCACCCAAAGTGGCAACTATTCTATGTATAATATTTACATATATAAAGCAAAATTGATAGCTGTGCTTCTTTTTTTAACACAATGCACGACTATCTTTTTACAATCCACTTCCAATGGTACTTCAATCAAATTCTGATACCCCAATTATCAACTCAATTCCAATTCACATCTAATCAAACTCATTCGGCTCCCTGGCCACCTCAATCAATATTATTCTTAATTTGCTATACTATCTATTCATGCTATTTACAATATTCTTATATATCAGTCTAATTTCGAGCTAATATTCACCTCTCTTATTTCTAAGCACATTCATCCAATATACTTATTCATGTATGGCACAATTTAATTTTAACTTAAGACTATTTTAAGACACTCTCTGTTTATTCCACTTATTTTCTATATTCAAGCTATATCACTTATTTCTAATATTTTAGCTGATTATATTTAGTCCTGGCTTAATTACCAACAATGCATTACTCCCGATTCGGCGCGGTGCCTGCAAAGTGATTCTTAACTGGTGTTTTCACCATAGCCCCATGATAAAACCCAACGGAACAAATTCTAGATTCATTCAAACATTCTACATAACCGCTTACACTACATACATGGTCCGAGAGTCAATAATCCGGCCGTCCAGCTAGCTGAGCCCTAGGGTGGCTTCCACACCCATAAAGTTACACCTACTTAATTCTGGCTTAAATTAATTCTCTTAGTGCTGCCAATAGTTAGAATATTTTGTCATCTACTCACATGATTCCTGAGTTCCGATGATTCTTGATTCCCTTCTACTTGACTGCTAGCAACGGTGCAATTCTCGATATTCAATGGTCACAAACTAATTACGAACTTTTCAAATTGGTAGTTGAACGAATTTGCGGGTGACTGATGTAATCCGTAGGTCTCTGATCGCGAGCTAGGATTCCCTCTCTGGAGAGATGCCTCCCTGAGGGCCCCCGATTTTATATACCGCTCTACCCGGACCTGCTGAATCGACAGGTTTTTGCTATTGTTTTTGTTATTGTTTTTGTTATTGTTTTGGTGGGCGTTTTGTGATTGTTGTTGTTGTGGAGCCGGTCCAGGGCAGGTACCTGTCTTGTGTCGTTTCGCCCATAAACATGTCACTTCACCCAATGCACTGGTGGTTAGTGACCTGCGGCGTTATGTGACTCGAACCAACATCGGCCCGGT
>JAGTTF010003826.1:0-15000 GCA_019095985.1 Streblospio benedicti | reverse complement strand
TGTTGTTGTTGTTGTTGTTGTTGTTGTTGTTGTTGTTGTTGTTGTTGTTGTTGTTGTTGTTGTTGTTGTTATTATTATTATTATTATTATTATTATTATTAAATGTCCAGTTATCACCACCCATGTGCTCTTTTTAAACAAACAGATATTAAGATTTTGAAGGCGGGTTTGATGTGTTTGAGGTTGTATGGCAATTGTTCAACCCATAGTAGAAAATGCTGAAGGTGCAATAAAAAAAGAAAATTTACATTTTGCAGAAGAGTGGGTGCAATACCGTGACAACCTCATTTATTATTTGAATTAGTAATTTTGAAATTGTTGATCTCTAGGGTTTAATCCGAGTTTCATCTAGGAGCGGGCGGGTGGGGAAGACTTGCATTTCTGAAAGTCCTCTTGTTATGACATTGGTACAACTTTGGGAGTTAGATACAAAGGGGTTTAAAAAGGTTATTTGACAAACTGGGATTCAATTCCCAACCTCAAATGAGTTTAACTAAAGTAGATAGTATGAAAGCGAAATAGCTAAAAGATTCTTACTTGTCCTTTTGGCTTAATACTAGTCTCTGATTAGCCGACAAGTACTTTTTGTGGGGCACTTACGATTTGTAAAATCAGTGTGATTTTAAACAAAAACAGAACTCATAAAGGCGCTAACTCATTCTGTAAAGTCCACTCTCATTTTGAGATTTCTTACCTGTCACTCCCAATGTGATATATATTATATCCTTGAACGAGTTCATCATGTTGGAATACACATATATACATTATTAATTTAGTTCATCTATACACAACACAAAACAAAATTTACTGTTGACAGTTTTGGCAACTACTGTCACCATTTTCAAAACGTCTCTGCGCATGTCAAGGTCACTCAGCATGACTTCCAATGCCGAAAAATCGGGTTGTACATGTGAGAGGGTTGAAAAGGCACCCTCGTATGTAAGTCTTGCAAGAGTGTGTATGCTGAAACTGGCCGAAAACTGGGCACCCATGTAAAGAACACATAAAGGATGTGGAGCAGAACAGTGGGGGGATCTTTCACCAGAGCAGCGAGGAAAGAATCTCTCACCCAGATCAACAAAGTGCGATCACAGACCATGTGAAACAAAACAATCATGAGATAGACTGGGAGGAAGTGAGTGTACTGGATAGGGGGGGATTGGAGAACAAGAACCATCAGGGAGGCGATAAAGATATGAGGTCGAAGCAGGTCATGAACCGAGGCAGGGGGCCTTTCAACTCTCTCACATACGACCCAATTTTAGGCATCGGAAGTCATGCTGAATGACCTTGACATGCGCAGAGACGTTTTGAAAATGGTGACAGTAGTTGCTGAAACTGTCAACAGTAAATTTTGTTTTGTGCTGTGTATAGATGAACTAAATAAATAATGTATATATGTGATATATATTGGTATTTTTAATTGACCAACTTAAGCAGCTGGATCATGGTGTAGAAGTTGATGAACAAGCTTTATCTGGGTATGCAGATAGAGCACATTATATTGTTAAATTATCTTTATTTCCAATATTTTACAATCCAGGCAACTCATTTTTTAATATCAATACTAAACGAGAAAGGGCGGATCAGCAATCAAAAGAACTGATAACATATAATATATACACATGAAAAACACTACTGTTAAATAATGTTTACTTGTAAATATTTACTTATTGACTTGTTTAGCTTTGCATCTACGCATGAAGCATATCAAATCCACTTTTTGTGAATGATTTAGTAAGTATATTGTATTTTTTATTAACACCCAATTGATACACCATATTGTATTTGATAATTGAACGTTCTGGTGCAAAGTCAAATGAATAAAACAATAGTTCGTGGCTTTAAATGTCATTGGCATCCTTTGACACACTATAATTCCTATACAAAATGTTAGTGATGAGTTTACCCTGACGATATCTATATATCAATTATGTGGAAGAGTTGCGCACCGTCGACCTCACTCTCTCGTCCAAAACCATCAGAATCCAGTGACCAGACAAAGTCCAGATGACTGGAGACAGAGACGGATGCAGTGGATGGCGGTGATATCCTATCTGTCCTACCCGCCCTATGCGCTCCACCACACAATGCTGGCAATCGCCTTTCAGCCCGTTGACCACAAGAAGTAGTTCTTCGTGCTGTCCGCCAAGTCCAGACTTCACACACTGGGTGGACAGGGCCCAAACAGCTGGAGATCAAGGATCAGCAACTGCCACACAACTTGCTCGGCATGTGGTGGTGGAAAGAGCGTTTCAACAAAATCATCCCACCATCGCGCAAAGTCATCTATCAACCTCCATCCCATCCCCTTCATCACCAAAAGCCCTGTGGCGTTGGGCGAAAGTGACAAAGCGACAGGTGTGGGGTACACTGGAAGTTGTAGCCGCAAACCTGCACACAGGCGGCTCAGGCCATGTGGTCGTTATTCACTGACCGAGCAGCGGTGGATCTCGGCAGCCGTCTGAGCGACTGAGCAGCCCTCTTTAGGAATGCACTGCTCACCTCCATGGCATGAGGAGCGGACTAGAAAAGGTGTCCCAAACATTGCCTGCTCCAAACTCTCCCTGACCAGCTTACCACGGTTGGCAGGGACCCCACTATTTGCGTTCAAAAACAAAAAAAAGAAAGAAAAACAACGAGGATTTCTCCTCTGAACGTTGCTACGTGGAACGTTTGCACGCTGCTCAACAGAGACACTTCTGAGAGACCCCAGAGGCAAACAGCGATCATAAACGAACAACGTACAACATCGCTGCGCTGAGTGAAACCAGACTGGCAGGAGAAGGCGAGTTATGTGAGAGAGGTGCAGGATATACCTTCTTTTTGGAGTGGACACGGACCTGAAGAGAGAAGAGAAGCTGTAGTTGGTTTTGCAGTCAAGACGTCGCTGGTTGGCAAATTGGCAGGTCCCCCTAAGGGTGTGAACGATCGCCTTATGATGATGAGACTCCTCTTTACCGTGGGCAAAAGTTTTCTCACCATTGTCTGCACCTATGCCCCCACCATGACCAACCCAGATGAGACCAAGGACAAATTTTATGAAGACTTGAATGCTGTCATCGCCACTGTTCCCAACGCTGATAAACTCCTCATTCTTGGTGACTTTAATGTGAGAGTTGGCCATGACAGCGTCTCCTGGGAAGAAGTGATTGGCAAGCATGGGGTCGGAAACTGCAACAGCAACGGTCTACTCCTCCTCCAGACCTGTGCGGAACATGGCCTTTTTGATCACCAACACCATCTTCAAACTCCCCGACCCGAACAGGATGACATGGATGCACCCCCGCTCAAAGCACTGGCATCTAATCGACTATGTCATCGTAAGGAAGAGGGACAGTCAAGACGTTCGAGTCACAAAGGCCATGTGTGGCGCAGAGTGTTGGACAGACCACCGACCACTCAAAGACGGCTGACCACAGCGTGTGAAAGCACCAAAACGCCTGAACATCAGCAAGCTGAAGGTCAGCAATACCAAACAGTCATTTGTTGACACCTTGGAAGAACGCTTGGACGCCACAGTGCTAACAGGCCAGGACGTTGAGACGGCCTGGGCTGCACTCCGTGATACAGTGTATAACACTGCCATGGAGTGCCTTGAGCCGACTACCAGGAGGAAGCACAAAGACTGGTTTGATGAAAATGATGCGGAGATCAAGCAGCTGCTAGAGGAAAAGTATAGTGCCTGCAAAGCTCATCTTGCCGACCCAACATCAATATCAAAGAAAAGACGGTCTGTAAAATGTAAAGAGCACCATCAAGCAAAGTTGTGTCTCATGCAGGATTCCTGGCTGAGCAGCAAAGCAGACGAGATCCAGGGCTTTGCAGACAGGAACGACATGAAGAATTTCTACAACAGCTTGAAGGAAGTCTATGGCCCTACTATTTCTGGATCTCTGGCCCCACTCCTCAGTGCTGACGGGTCAACGCTGATCACCGACAAGGAGAAACTCCTGGAGAGATGGGCAGAACACTTTTATGGCGTACTGAACAGGCTTTTCACAATCAATGATGAAGCCATTGACAGGCTACCTCAAGTCCCCATTGAAGAGAAAATGGACGCCATACCTACTTTGGAAGAGATCCAGAGAGCGGCCCGACTCTTATCCAGTGGCAAAAGCGCCTGGCTCAGACTCCATCCCAGCTGAGATCCACAAAGAAGGCGGTATGGTCCTGACGGAAAACTTCACCAGCTGTTTCTGCTCATCTGGCAGCACGAGACAGTGCCTTAGGACTTTAAGGATGCCTCCATCGTGCACCTCTACAAACGCAAAGGAAACCGCCAAGTCTGTGACAATCATCGTGGAATCTCCCTGCTGTCCATCGCAGGCAAGATCCTGGCAAGAGTTCTACTCAACGCCTCAATGCACACCTCAAGCAAGGCCTCCTACCTGAGAGCCAGTGTGGCTTCCGGAAAGATCGCGGGACTATCGACATGGTGTTTGCTACTAGACAGCTTCAAGAGAAGTGTCAGGAACAGAACGCTGACCTGTACTCCACCTACGTCGATCTGACCAAAGCCTTCGACACTGTAAGTAGAGAGGACTTTGGAGAATCATGGCGGGTATGGATGCCCAAGGAAGTTCATCGCCATCGCACGACAAATACACGATGGTATGCTGGCAAGAGTCCAGGACTACGGAGAGACCTCTGACCCCTTTCCTGTCGCAAATGGAGTGAAACAAGGTTGTGTCCTTGCCCCCCCACCCTGTTCAGCCTCATGTTCTCGGCCATGCTGACAGATGCCTTCAAAGACGCCGACGTGGCATCAGCATCAAGTATAGGACTGATGGCTCCCGTCTTCAACCTCAGGAGGCTTCAAACAAAAACCAAGGCTTCCACAGACACCATCAATGACTTCCTGTTTGCCGATGACTGTGCCCTAAATGCTGCTACAGAAGCTGACATGCAACACAGTGTTGCAAAAGTTCTCTGATGCTTGTGACAATTTCGGTCTCACCACGAAGAAGACTAAGGTGGTGCACCAGCCAGCTCCAAGGAAGCGGTATGTTGAGCCGAACATCTTCATAAAAGGGCAGAGACGCTGAGTGTGGTGAACAAGTTTACTTACCTCGGTAGCACACTCTCCAGAAACGTCGTCATCGATGACAAAGTTAACACCAGACTCGTGAAAGCGAGTGCTGCCTTTGGCAGACTGTACTCAAAAAGTCTGGAACAGAAGAGGGATCACCACAGAGACTAAGATCAAGGTGTACCGGGCCGTGGTTCTCACCACTTCTCTATGGCTGTGAAACATGGACAATTTATCAGCGTCATGCCAAAAAGCTGAACCACTTCCACACCACCTGTCTCCAGGAAGGTTCTCGGCATAGTGGCAAGTGGCAAGACAGGATCCCAGACACTGAGGTACTCACTCGTGCTGACCTGCCCAGCATCTACACTGTCTGATGCAGTCCCAGCTTTACTGGGCCGGGCACGTGGCTCGCATGTCAGACCACAGGCTTCCAAAGAAACTTTTTGTTTGGCGAGCTACAGAATGGCAAGCGTTCTCAAGGTGGACAAAGGGAAGGCGCTTCATTGACACTCAAAGCCTCGTTGAAAGCCTTCAACATTGATCACAACACATGGGAGCAGTCAGCGCAAGACAGAGGAAAGTGGAGATCAACTGTTCACCAGGGTGTCAAATCATGTGAGGCAAACAGGGACGGCAGCAGCTGAAACGCGACGGCAAGCCAAAAAAGAGCAGAGCTGCCAACCCTGCACCAGTTACCACCATTCCCTGTCCTCACTGCCCGAGACTCTTCCGTGCCGAATCGGCCTGACCAGCCACCTGTGCACCCACAGCAACCCGATGTCACACCCCTAGGGTGGATGATAGATGGTCCTCGTCGTATCGACGGACAAACAACATCTATTATGTAGCTGCATCTATGCTTTTCATAGGTATTAAAATGAATCATCTACTAGCATATTTCATTGATAATACATTCTTCCAAATGCTTAAAATAATTGATGATAACTATTATTGGAATTTATCAGCCACAATTTATTGATTATTAAGTACATACTAAAATCTCTATTACTTGAACTGAGGATATACCAGGGTAACTATTATGGAAATGTATTGCTGACTTAAATATGAGAAACAGAAACAATGAAAAAATACATGAGAATAAGTTAATGTGAATGTTTGATAAACATGAACTACTAGGCAAATATAAATATGAAATTTTGAAGTGCATCATAAAAAAGATGAATTAAACTCAACCCTAACATTTCATGAAGGAAATAGTGTTAATGTTGCGATAATGGGTATTTGACCTAATTAATCCGCCTGAAATTTGTCAATTATGGAATCCTGCGTCGTTACATTTTTAAAGGAGAGCATACTCGCCGGGCTGGCGGTCATTTCAAGATACTGAGATTTCGGGTGAATAACTCATTTAATTAAGCTAGATGATGATAACCTTTTTCAAATGAATTTATTATTTTGATACCAAGTTGAAGTGAGGTTTAGAAACATTTTTATCAAAAGGCATATGCGGCTAACATCGTGAGTGCACATTGTGATCATATAAAGGTGCATGTCCTTGTAAAAGGACTAAAAGGCATTTCCTGGTCATATTTGTAATTCTTGAAAATCTGAATTTACCCACAAGGTGGCGTGTTAGGTGAACGATCATAGAAAATTACCGCATTTGGACCCATTGTGTTGCAACATTAACAGCCATGTGTTGCGTTTTTTCATTTCTTACGGATAGGGATTTGTTGATTTTGTAATAGAATAGACGTTGATAATAACAAAGTAGATTTAATTTGAGAATCACAATGTAATAAAAACTACCCGGGTGATAATGGATGATGATAATGCTATGTAGGTTAGTGACTTTGTTATATACCACATGTTATGGCATATACGCCCTGACAAATTACTTTATGTCAAAATAGTAGTAGTAGTAGTAGTTTATTTATTTATGTGTTACCTGATATGATAAATCATGAAATACATCAATTCAATATGAAATCATCAGCCGGTTATAAAACCTATGAGACACAGTAATTTACAATAAAATAATCATTAATTAAAATCACTTACTTTTTAATAGAATAGATATATGTATTTCTTATAAAATAACAATCTCTAATAAAAGCACCTAGTTTACATGATGTGGTAGTGTGATAAGAGGGTACACGACCTACACTCAGAATGGAGTGACTCTAGAGACGGTACAATGGTGATAGCTTGTATAAGAGAGGGATGATCGATTGTACGGCAGTGGTGTTACAGAATAAAGAGAGTGCAGATGCATTTAATAGTTCTGTCGTGTATCATACTCTAAGAACATACTAACAATATACACTAAGTCACATCTCAATACAACATTGGTGGAGACATGAACCAGACCTTTCACAACATTGGTGTGCGATGTCGGATATCACTAAGTGATCAGGATATACCATTTCCCCAACCATAACAATATAAACACAACTGCTACCCTTGACCACCTGCTGACGCCTCACAAAAGCCGAGACTTTATCACACCCACAGCCAACCTGCCAGCGTGTGGCCTGCCAAAAGCAGCCTTCACTGATAGCGAATTTCTACATATGTTCCGCCAACCCACGATTGTCCTTTAAAAAATCTGACGGATGAACAAGCAAACTTCAACACCAGATAATAAAGGTAAGGTACCTTTATTCAAACTAAACTCCTTCTCATCATCCTCAAACGAATCACTAACTGAAAAACACACATCAAGACACCACAGACACCACTTTAAACCAAACTTTCACCGGCCTAGACGGAACAGTCATATTCCACCCAAAATACCCAAACATGACTGACAAAACAAGCAACATCACTTCACAAGACGATGAAAAAAACCAACCGCTGACGAAACACCTAAATTAGAAGAGGCTACAGCCCAACAAGAAAAACATACTACAAGTCTTGACATAGAATCAGTGTTAGCAGACATGCTAATGAAAAACTTGCTGGCATACAAAAAAGATTTCTTAACAACAATAATGGAGATAAAAGAACAATCACTCACTGACTTCGATTCTATCAGACAAGAACTCGATGCCACCACTAGAGAGAAAGACCATTACAAACAAGCATTTTCACGACTTACAACAAAAAAAACCCCCAACATCAATCCGGCGATTCCTCCTCAGATCATGACGTCAAGCATAAGCACAAACAATGCTCGCATTCACGAGACAGTGTTTTGAGGGAATGTGAACCGATATCATATATTTGTAGACTTCTATTTTTTTATTTTCTTCTAAAATGAGTCAACAAAATCACATGATTATAAAAAGTAACCAAATTTCGAGTCTTGCTTGCTTGAATGTTTCAAAGATAAGGTATATACAATAATAATGCAATCAAAGACACCACATCCTCACAATCCACAGAAGAAACCCAGCCTACATATTGTGCGCAGTGTACCGGCCCCCAGCTGAGCTCGCACTCACGCTGAAGCTAAATACACTGCACACCTGTAAGGCGTGCATTACCAGTTAGAGTCTAGCCAATGCTTATAAGCAGGGCCGAGGCGTTGCCAGGCAGTTGCTGAATAAACTACCAAACCTGCTCATCGACTTCAATGGTAGAGATAGTCAAGAATTGAATCTACCTTTCACCAAACTTAGTCTGTTGCAGATCGCCTCGCCGAGCACTTATCGCTTACCCGTGTCGTAAGCCCGCGAACATCACAGTCAACACCATACACCACTGTGCGGCGATATATCGTCTCAGCTACGTGTAATTCGTGGACCAGCAACTGCACCGACATAATCATCGCGACCGCTCCCAAAGGACCATACATCACACCTCAGCGTCCCCAGCCGGCGCCCGGCCTGCTCTCGCGCCTTGAACGCCCGAGGGACCGATTATCACGCTGACAAGCTCCAGACATGGTGATAACCGTCATTAGCGCCCGGTGTTCTCCCCTGGGATAACCAGCGCCAATGAGCCCACCCGGCCACACCAGGTTTCAATCAGCGTGACAGCGGCCAACATATGGATGCCACAAGTAAGTCCACTAACACTAAAATAGCAGTCGCCTGTGTGGTTTGTAAGGAGCTTCTCCTCTTTTCAAACAGAGATCAAGTCCGCACATTCTTACAAGATCCAGTGTGCCCGGACGACTGTGCTCAACGGGACAACGCCAATATTTATATCCCTCCCGTCAGTTTCCCAGGGACCTGCAAGTTCTGTAGCGCGCTCATTAATTTTCCCACGTCCACAGCGTTACAGAAGTTCAAAAACGCCCCATCTGCTCTGACGAGTGTGCTTTTCTGGATCACAAAAGCCATCGTACCTGGCCCCGGACCACAACGAACCGCGGCGCCCGACCGAAGCGATCCACCACACTCATCATAACCCGTATCGCCAACCACATAAGTCGACTAAGATTTTTTGTGGCGACGTGCATATCCTGCAGAAAACCGCTGTTTTTCGGGTCTAAGCAAGAACTTGACTGTTTCCGGAAGTGCCGTTGTGCTCGTCAGAGTGTTATTTTTGGGACCAGGAGTGGGTGCAAAACACCCCCCCATAACTCAGAATACGTTCCTCATTTTCCCAACCCAAATCCGCCTGCTACTAATCACATCCCGCCCATATCACGCTCAGCGACAAGTTGGCGCTAATTGACCATCTGACATCTCATTTCTTCAGCGACAACAACATCAACCCTCAGCCATGGATTCCGAGCCGGGAAATCTACAAAAACAGCTCGGACGCGTGCGGCAGTCTTGACACCACGATGCCTCATGCCCGCTCAAACGACGATATCGCCCTACATCTGCACACAATCACCACGGGCTGGCCAGATGCAGGTGGCTACAATAGAAACCTACACACAACACCATTACAGCAGCAGCGTCATCAGCATCCCAGACACCAACAACCAGAGCAGGCCCATCGGCGACTTCTCGCCGAACTGAGCGACTACAGCAAATACGAGCACCTCCCAGACAGCAAACATAACCGGCGCTAAAGTTGCAACACAAAAAAAGACATCTCTCATATCCAATCTTCATCACCGCACGACGACGACCCGCCAGCATCCCCGCCTAGGCGGCCCCGCCTGGCCCCAAAAAGGACGACATGCCCATAGGCCCGAGCACCACGGCCCTCACCACCGACCCAGAAACAGCTGCATCCACGTCTTACAAAGCACACCGGGCCCAGGTGGACTTCGTCACAGCCGACTACATAAAAGTTTGCTGGACCAGTTCCCGCCCGCGCCCATGAAAAGACCAGCCACCACCGGCCGAGCTAATGGCACCATTAACGCCATTGGCGCCGCCGACCAACGTCGACATTGAATCGTCTGGAGAAATCCCACCTGGTCAACGTACGCCACCTTCAAGGGACGGACGCCATCAGCGGTACATTCCGATCATGGTGAAAGATAATGACCTAAACAAACGCCTTTTATCCGGCGGCGCCGAGCATCGATCTCGACGACATGCTTAGTGACACACAACACGAGGATGGATGGGATTCCAGCGACTGCCTGCAGTCACCTGGGAATGACCGACCCGCCCTCTATGGTTTCTATGACCACCACCAACTTCCGCATTTGTCTCAGACCGACCGTAATGATATTATGATGAATGCCATAGAGGGTCTGCAAAAACATTATGGGTCTCTCTTGGACAGACTGAAAAAAGCGCCTCAGTCGGCAGACACCATGCTTCACGCTCCCTCTCTCCCAGGCGTCGGCCCAAGTCCATCACACCTACGGATGTGTCAGACATGGTAAATCATATGTTGGACACTTTCACCAACGCCAAAATACAGCTGCTCACCAATCTCCACGCTGATTTCAAAAGAGTCATGATTCAAACCACATCACAGCTGACCGCCGATTTTCTCACACATCTTGACCAAGTTACAACACTCACCGATAACTTGGACCACAGCTTGTCGCATTACTGCCAGGTGCAGGCAGCCGCCGATAGACGTGCCAATCAACAAATTCTTTACCTCAAAGCTAATCAAAAGAAAATGCTAAGCACATCACAATGCTGCAACAGGAAAATGCAGCCATCATCAAGACATGCATGCCATTCATGATCACCAAACAGATAAAATGAAGCAATAATTCAAAGAATTGGTGTATGAAGCAGAGAAAACATTGACCGCTCGTCAAGACCATGCAATGCGCCAACTATGCCACGACCTTAATGGCCCGTCCGACCCCGCCCACACAAACTTGGGCCCACCAATCATACGGTGCAGTCCAAGGCGGTATACACGCCAACTCGGCCGTACGGGCGCCAGCGATTCACGTACGCCGCCATGCACCCCGCCCATACAAACTCACTCCAGTCAGCGGCAGCGCTCCCGCCACATGCCGCCAGCTGGAACCGATCAATTAACACAACACGCCGTGGGCGCCCACTACACCCACCAGGCACCATCTGGCATAGATCAAATCCCAGTGCGCACCGCTGCTGACCCAGCTTACGCACTTCGCAGGTAAGCTAGCGGATTTGGTAGAAAAAATTGGCAGAAAGCCCAAAATCTACTCGGCCGGGATGCTCCAAAGATAAGCGCCCCTAACTTTAATGGCGCTCAGGACTCTAGTTTTGAGACATGACTGTCCAGCCTAGAAGATACCTTCACATACCTACAATGGCCTGCAGATGATCCACAGCGTCTGGCTCTGCTCCCTACGGGCCTGCTCGACTATGCAAAAGTACATTACAACAGTATGCCACCTTCTGACAAGGCCACCTACGACATAGCAATGGCCAATCTTGCCAGGGCCTTCTCCATCGCCCATCAACCACCTACCACCAGAGCAGCGCGCCTCCAACATCAACGGGGCGCCATGGAATCCGTGCGTGATTTTAATCTAGAAATAACGCGCCGATTGCAAGAATGCAACGTCACTGATCAGGACAGACAACTGGATATTTATACCCAGAACCTTCTCGAATGAAATTTCCCAGCAAGTCCTACTCATGCTGCCCACAACACTTCGTCATGCCCAAATTTGTGCAGAAACGGTCAGCACAGTCTGGCAATCACCAACAAGTCCCCAGTGCTAGCTATCAATCAACCACCTTACCAAGATAGGCGGGACGTCGGCAACTACCGGTCAAACAACCGAGGCTACCAGAATTCCAACAATCGATCTCTTTACGACAATCACCCAACGTAACTATCGAAGCCAATCACGTGACAGACGAGCTGACTCACGACAATCACGGAGCGTAGGCAACAAAGCTCCTCCTACGATAATCGCCGCGGATCGAGCAGGACAGGTATAACTCTCGCTCAGGCAACGCAGCAGCAGCGACCAACGGAGGGGTCAATACTCACGGTCACCTTCATATAGCCGGACACAACAGAAACAGATATGATAGATCACCGTCCCCCCATATCAACGCCATCCACGATGAATGCAACTCACAAAAAACTATACACGTACCAGGATCAATACTGCCTTTGTCTTACGCCACAGACACCTCCAAAACAATAGTTTCCACAACAATATACAATAGTAACCTCAATATGATTCTACAAAACACCATCATTAAAAGAATCGACAACTTTCTTGATATGGGCAGCTCCATCAACTGTCATCAACCACGTCTCAACAAACTTTATCCTAACATCCAACAAAACATGTTTATCATTCTATCCTAAATGACGCCTCAGCCTCAACCTTTTTTACTGGTATTCAAACATTAATTTTATCCGATGCCCTACATGGCACCGTCCCATTCATAAAATCCAACAAAATTTTCATGAACCTCAAAATAATTTTATACATCGGCCGTCCATGAAACCAACAACAAGTTTTTTAGCCACAGCCTTAAATGATGCCAACGCCAACTGCGGTTTTTCATGACCAAAAACGGCAGCAATAGTCAGGTGATACCCCTCCAATATGATTCTACCCAGCCTCCACAGTACAATCCAAACCTCCGATGAAAAACCCAACGTTCATCCCAACCACGTTACCATAAATGCACAAACTTCACAAGAAACCAGTGATGATATGCAACAAACAGAACAACCCATTAACATTAAATGTGCCTCCATCCCACCTTCAAATGGGGTAAACCCCTGACGATCCTGTCGAACATGTGAAATTAGACTCAAATGACCTCCAGTTCACCCGACAACCTCTCCGCCCGACCACGTCCACCAATTGCAATTTTTGAGGTTTGAATGCCCATTGACCGTATGGGGTAAACCGGCAAACTCGTCTTTACAGCGCCCACTCAAGATTTCAAACCGCCGAGCAACCATTTTTTCCAAAATCACCTGCGTGCGTGCCAAGATTTTAACAAGCGAACAAGTCGGTTGAAGCGTCTTCCACCATCAAAAATCCGAGCATCGTAAACACCTCCGGCGACAATAAATAATGGGCGTCCAATAGTGGATCTTTGAGGTCAAAAATGGGGTACATCGGGGTGTCTTTTAGATTCCCGCCAACCAGGTTTCAAATCCTCGTCGTGCCAAACTAACAAACAAGTCACGACGCACTAATTATCAAAATCACCTCGCCCTCCACCAGGCGCCCCATGGACAGCGCGTCCAAGTCAAACTGCCACATCGGTTCCGCATTTGGCCAAGCCCAGGCCTTTCCTACAAATACATAAACACAGGCGCGCGGTATACGTCATAATAGTCGCCATTCACATTAGTCAACCATCCTTCTCGCATTTGAGGCGCGGTTCCTGCTGCAGCTACATAATGGTCTTCACATTACACAACCACTTCTCATCCGACTACTGCAGCTTCCACTGCTCACCACCTGCCAAAGAATACTCGTCTCAACTATTCACACTTTTACAACACTTCTAGGTCTCAACTAACCGCTCTTCACTGCATATCGCCACTCCATGGCTAAACCGGCGCCAGGCAGCGGAGGAATCGACTAAATCACCCAAGCACATAGGCCATGCGTGTGTAAAACTTTCATCTTCTTCAAATACAAAAAACGAGCTCGACAAATTTAACACTGATCCATATTGCAGTGAAGAGTGCATCTTTTAGCCCTTCAAAACTTGCCGTGCGCCCGACTCCCACACCGGAAGACAAGCCCAAGCATTAACAAACTACTCATATCGCCCCACGATATCATCCTCCCACATCATTCGCACCAACACTACACCAAACCTCGCTGCTGCCCTCAAAACATCTGGCTTAATATTCCCAGGGGACACACAGCCGGCGCTAGCTTCACCACCCAACAATCACTGCGTTGACAGCCTCGATACTCTCGCCAGGTTCCCCGTCGGCAAACTCCGTCGGCACCCAGAAATGTCGGCCCCAAACCCGCCGGGCATGGCCACCGGCATAAACATTACCTGTTCACCTATTAGTCTAGGCAGATTTCAGAAAATGTTAATGGTGGAGGCATTTCATGTTTACGGCTGGAAAAATAACTTTTAGATGTATTTTTTAGGTGCTAATTGATCTAAAGGTGTTTGCCCGGCTCGATTTTCAACCGTTAACCCGTAAACACGAAAAAAATTCAAAATGGCCGCCACCGAATCATGAAAAAACACATTTAGCCATATCTTTGGTACTAAACATGGTAGAAACATAAATAAAACATCAATATGTATGTTTTCTGGTACAAGGAATGCATTGAAATGTGATCGAACCTTAAATATGTCCAGAAATCAAGATAATGAAAGCATTAGCTAAAATTTACCACTATTTACATGCATAATAATTCAAAATTCCCCACCATGGAGTGCATCATTTGGCTTGTGGCATATCAATGATATACATTTGATGCCATTTTTATTGTTTCTATCTGTGATATATAACATTTGTGTGTGATAAAAAAGTCAAATAATGAAAAAAAAATCAAATGTCCACATTTTTGTTTATCTTTATATTTTGTGTTGAAAACAGCTAGCAGCACACGGAGTAGAGAGACTCCTTGTCATGTGGAATGCTGACATCTGTTGCTGTGTGTGTAGCATTTGCAGGCCTCAATGCATGGTAGGCTGTTTTTCTGTATTACCCCCACCCTTTTTTTTAAAAGGAAA
>JAGTTF010003821.1:5245-17606 GCA_019095985.1 Streblospio benedicti | reverse complement strand
CCATTGGTGAGAATCCTGAAATGAAACAAACCATCAACGTAAAAACATGCACACAAAAATATTGCTGGCATCTACATACCTGACCTATATTTCTGGAATCAATCCATTTTCAAAGATTATGTGTGTAGATGGCCCTTCATTGGTGTAATTGTCAACATAACACAGGGTTGGTGAACAAATTAATCCAAATTTCAGATAATGTAGCTTTAACAATAACTTAGTAAATGCAGTCACACACATGAAAGTCAATGTGGTCCAGGGATGGAAGTGGGAATGTTGTGGGACTACCACGGGATTGTAGATGCAGAATACGAATTGTTGTGGGAGTTGACAAAATGACTGCATTTCTATTTATATTGACTATAAATTAGTATGTGTTGAGTCATATTTGTAAAAATTAATGTGGATGCGTTCATGTGATGAAAACATATAGCGGGTATATGGCTGGGCCGTTGCAGGATGAGTGTCTAAAGTGTCCTAGAAGTGGGGCGGTAAGAAACAGAATATCTAGAATCATCTCATAGCAAATACAAGAAAACAGGATAAAAGCAGGCAGCCGATTGCGGGACAAATGAGGGCTTGGACCAAGATGTGTATCCCACACTGTTTATTGGTAACTAGAGTGCAATATACCCATTTCTCATGTGAGCGCGGGATCTTTATCTTTATAATTTCAATCAGGTTAATATTTATTGAAGTGATAACAAAACATTTTATTGAGATCCGCCTCACTTGGACAAGTATGTTGAGATTAAGATTGATTTTATTCAATATCATTATGGCAAACAATAATAATACAAAATATCTGCTTATACTTACATAAAAAACAGCAATGTTATGGTTTCAATATACAGAGGTGACAAAATATATAAATACTACTGAATCTTTGGAAATACTGAGTATGGACTACAATATTGAAATACATGTGATCCTGAAAAAATTACAAAAACATGAAGAAAAGATAAATTTTGAAATTATGCCTAATGATAAAGAATATGGTTAACACCAAAAGTTTAAGATATCAAAAAATATCTAGCAACTTATTTCCATGGTGGACCTATAAAAAACAACATATCTTTCAAATTGGCATCCAAATTGCATATTTATCTGATAATAAATAATCCAAAAATAATTACTATTACTAATTATTAAATGCTATTTTCAACTTTGATCATTTCATTAAAGAGATATTTTTTACATTGGGATTTAAATTTCTTTTTGCTATCACATGATTTTATATAATTGGGTAACTTATTCCACAGTTTGACACCATTCCATTTAAAAGTAAGCTTGCCATGTGAATTTACCTGGGGCACAGTGAAAGAATTATAACTGTATCTTGTATTGTATATGCGTTTATGTTGTTCAACATATCCACACATATATGATGGGGCAGAACAATTAAAAATCTTATACATAATATTCAGTGTGAGGTAGTCAATCCTTCTTTCCACATTCAGTAGTTCAAGACTGGCAAAATCTTCACATTCACGGTGGTATTTTGGTTCCTTGTCAAGAATAAATCTTATAACTTTATTTTCAGAAGTTTGCAGCTTTTTCTGAATATACTGAGAGATAGACCTGTACCACATATTACATGCATAGTCAAATTTAGATTGAAAAAAGCACTACATATTAATTGTCTCTTTCTCTTACCAAGAAATGCTGACTTCCTGTACAAAAAATTTCAGGCCACTATTAACTTTTTTTTAATTACACTTTCACCAGTGTTGTTACCTGATAAATCATGCTCAAGAGTTACACCTAAATATTTTACGCTGGTTTTTAGATTTAATGTCAATGTCTCCACATCTTACATGTAGTTGTGAAGTTTTACGCAGTTTTTTTAGATCCAAACAATACTTTCTGTCTTTCCCAAGTGTAAAGAAAGCTTGCTTTCCTCAAGCCACATCTTCAATGAATACATATTGTTACTTAGTTTTGATTCTATTTCAGAAATATTTTTCCCACCCACCAATACTGCAGAGTCATCAGCGTACAAATATAACTCACACGAGTCAATTGCTCTTTCCATATCATTAACATAAATACTGAATAGCAACGGACCTAAAATTGATCCCTGTGGTACCCCACAACTCATTTTACATGATGGTGATATTGAATCTTTAATTTGAACAACTTGTCTTCTATCAGAAATATAAGAGTAAAACCACTGAACTGTATCTTCTCTAAGACTTACAGCATTTAATTTCTTCAATAAAATCTCATGGTTTACAGTATCAAATGCCTTCTGCAAATCTAATAAAACTAATCCTGTGTATAACCCTTTATCCATGTTCAATTTAATCTTGTCACTAAGAAAAGTGAGGGCAGTATCAGTTGAGAATGAAGGCCGAAATCCTGACTGGTATTCGTACAATATATTGTTTATACATAGGTAAGCATTTAATTGATTAAAGACAATTCTTTCAGAGACTTTGGATAGAACAGGAAGTATAGAGACAGGTCTATAATTACATTCTTCACTACGAGAGCCCTTTTTGGATAATGGTACTGCTCTGGCTAATTTAAAATCATCAGGAACAGTAGACTTTCTAAGTGATAAGTTAATGATGTAAGTTAATGGAGTACAAATAACATCTGCACCAAACTTGACAAACTTATCTGAAATGTTATCACAATCAGTAGATTTAGATACATTCAAAGATGTTATCAGCTTTAGCACTTCTTCCTCTGAAACAATTGTGAAAGTACATGTTCCGCGCAATGTCTAACATGCTATTCTTGTACTAATATTACTCAAAGATTGACATTTTTAAACAGGTGAAAAAGCAATACTGGAAGCTCCCGTAAAGAATTATGCTACTAATGAATAAAAGCAATACAGTGTGAATTGGCTGATTCAATTTTACTACAAGTTATTTCAACAGGATCATCTGAACCACCTCTTACTTACATAAACAAAATACATTATATACTTTGTCACATGTAATATGTAACACACGAATATGACACTACATACATATGAAATGGCAAGCAAAATGTGGACAAGTAGATGAAATATGAAATCAAAAAATACGATCTCAGTCTGGTGTTACGGAATTCTCCTGAGAGCTATTCTGTACAATTTAGAACTTGTAGGAGGTCATAACCTCTCTCAATCAATAACAACGCCATCATCCCCCAATGTAATCCCCTTTCACGTGATATGTGTGATTTGTTAGCTCATGATCATAATCAGCATCTTAAGGTAAGTGCAGAATACTGTCAAGAGCCTGTATTGACACATCTGGGCTGCTACTGTTCAATGTCAGCGGCTTTCGAATAGAACCAAGGTAATACAAATAAAGATATCCAAACTAAAAAGGCCCGTTCTTCAATCATTTGCTAGCTCACAACACACGTAACATTGGCTATCTTGGGTATTTTCCTCTTCTCCCTACAGCTTATAATTAATGAGATTTACTTACCTTCAATTGCAAGCTAAAATGAGCTTTGTGAATATTGTCATGATAGTTTATGATGAGGACCATTCAGAATGTTTCAGAGGAGGGTTGGGATGATGTATTTGGAGGGATGGGGAAATTACCTTTATCAAGCAAGAAAGTTTTGGCTGATTGTCAAATTCTGTCACATACATTTATGACTGGGAGTGAGGACATCCATTTTGCAAAAACGTAGTAACAGTCCTAGGTGAAGTTATAAGCATGAATCGATCAACAAGAATATCAAAACAAATATGTGGCTCATATAATTGATTTTTTTAATTTCAAGATTATCCTTGTGTGTCTAGTTTTGTAATACAACTATCATCAAGAAAGGATATTATAAGGATTCTAAAGAAGATCCATTCATGACTACTTTCAAAATATAACTATCATCGATAGAAGATACTATGTCATATGTCATCAAATGTCATGTGAAATCTCACAAAAACTTTTATCATTGCATTTCATCAGTATACAAGCAATGGGTCCATGATCATCCAAGTCACAGACAAGTCAGCAAAATAAATCATCGTATTCCCTCCTTTATAATGTTCTGTTATGGACACAATATTCATTACATGATTTCACAAATCATCGATAGTATGCAACAATTAAATGTTTTCAGAGTATTTTTTCATTTGAACTGCAGACATAGCATGAGCGAGCTTTATGTAGGCAAAACTGAGAGGTCATTTCTAGTATTGCACAGAGAAACTATTAGTAATATTAGAGTTCGTCTTTAATATGTGATTTTTCTTTTACTATTTTTGTCGTGTATGAAGTTTTATAATCTGCAATAAATTAATGTGATAAATATTTGAACAAAATAATGCAATCTTCAATAGACAATATTTCAAATCAAACAACACTATTGTACTGTGCCTAAATATCATCAACCCCCACATAAAAGTATATGAAGCATGAATTTTCATATATCAAACATTTCCGTCTTCATAGTAGTTCAGTCTTTGCTAAAACACAATATATTATATATAGGTACAGTGAAAGTCTTATGCCACCCACCTGCCTTAGAGACACAAGCTGAGTCCAGACGTAATCACCTCCTCGCTCAGCTCACTCGGACGGTGAGCACGAAATGTCAGTCAGTGTTCAGTGGTCACAAAATCATTGAAGAGTAATGATTCCCGAAAGTTAAAACAAAAGCATTGTGCTATTGTAGATAGTCTTTCACAATACAATCCATTGACAATATGGCACATTATTTAGAAAGTGGTTATAAAATGTGCAACATGGTACGCACATCTATAGTTCCATCAGTACCCATTCTGAAGATGAAGTAACACAACTCAAGTTCTGTTAGCAGTTTCCATAACTAGTCATCCACAATGCCATGTTCAAGTACCGTAAAACATAAGTGCGGCAAACCTCATCGGTCCATCGCATGTATCCTAATCTTTGTGATTTGCTGGATATGGCATTTTCATGGTAAAAGTATATGACAATTTAAACCTTAACAATTGAAACGATGAGATAAAGTATTGACACATATTGACACGAGAAAGTTATTGTTTAAGCCTATAGGACGATTCTGTGATGGTGACAATTAGATAAGCCGTCTGTCTGTATATAGACAATATAAACCACCCCAATCATTATGAAAAACACACATATGACCCATCTCGTTCATTTAACAATTGACTATTGATCAGTTTGATTTTTCAATGTGTAAATGATTAGACACACTGAAGTTAAAGGTTAGTTCAGATATTTGCATAACGTATATGACTTGACTGCCTCATACCACAGACGAAACCATACCAATAATATTTTCAAGAAGAGGTGGTTCGTCTTGTAATACAGTCATAACAACACACGGGAGAGTACCGTCCTATAGACTCAAAGAAAAAAATTCTCTTGTCAATACTTACACACATATAAATCCATAAGTCAAACGCAATATCCTAGTGCATATGAACATGTAAGCACTAAATCCTGGTGATCTATTCCTGGTACAGACCAACAATCACGCCGCGCATCTGTGCGGCGATGTTCCCACGCTGCCCTATATAAGGTGCAGTCACGTGGTACAGCCGCGTGTCCACCAAAGGTCAGCTGTGATAAGGACGGCGGCGGCGCGGCACATATAGCTACCTGGCGTGATCGCTTTTTATGTACACAAAACTTGATACAGGTCAACAGTTAGAATTGTCTTGACTTAACTTTAACCACTAGGCCCATTAGACTCGAACCATAAATATCAGGTTATGGGTAACGCAGTATAAACAGCTGCCATGTTTGTCATCATGTCATGGTTTTGTAAACTGTCATTGATGATTGGAATCTGTTTTGATACCGTTACTCGAACTGAGTACCTCGTGAATGTTCTCCTGTGCAGTGCCTTGTTTTAGTGAGGTAGGCAAATAATCTGAATCAATAGTAACCATGTACATGTCTTGTAAAATGCAGCCAAAAATATTGTGCATTATGTGAAGATATTGTTTTTAACTGCGTGGGATGATGGTATCATTCTGGTCCTTAGTTCAAGTTCCGCCAGGAACACTTGATGTAGTTAAATAGAACCTTAGGGTTGTAAAACCTGTTTTCAGCTATGTCAACAATACAGTGGTAGGAACATGCTTGATATAGAGAACACAGAGAGAAAAAATAAATTCTTTTTAATAATAGGTCCTACATAAGCACCGGCAATCCCCCACCGTCCTCATCTCTCCACCCTTACCCCCCAGCCATATCACCTCTGTACTCGGGGTGGGGGTGGGGGGGGTGAGGAGGATCTTCAACTAAACCCCACTTGAGCATGATATTTTTTCCCAAAAATTTGCATATAAAATGTTCGTGGTAACCTCAGAAAGAAATGTATTGGACGACTGCTCGTGAGCAAAAAGAAAGAACTCCCCTTTCATACCAGTTTTTCGAAATCAGTATTCTAAATGTTAGTGTTACTGTATCAGTTTTACAGTAATCATTAAGTGCTTTCTTTTATTGTGATGTGTCAATGAGCGGATATTGGCACTATAAATACCTCTTTATTATCATTTTAAAAATAGCTGAGCATGGGCTGCCATATACGCTCACTACCACTGTGTAACACTCCATGCACAGATCTCGTGGCATTCTCACAAAAAACTGCCACCAACCCCCGGTGTTGTCCCACTACTAGCTATCGTGGACACTGACTTCTGTATATGATAACGAGTTTATACTGTAAAATTGCTGCCCCCCATCCTCTAACCATTGCCACTGACTTCTGTACGTGATAACGAGTTTCTACTGTAAGATGTTGCCGCCTCCCAGCCATTGCCACTGACTTCTGTACGTGATAAGGGCCGCAGTCTGCGACCGACCACATTGATACAGCGGTAACAAATGATGCTGCTTGTTTGATCTTGTTGCCAAAAACAGCGATGATGATCACAATCTCTGCAGGGGACATGTTGTATGTGGACAAAGAAAGACATAAATATCTACATGAGGCGACAGTGGCTGTTTACACATGTTTCTTATGTGATTTAAATGTATTGATCTTGTATCATTGAGACAGTAAATCACCTAAATCCGCCCGTTGGAGACATCGCCTGTTGCTATCACCCGCGACAAACTGGTCTAGTGTTACAAATCTCATGATGGTGGAAAATTCCTCAGTTCTCTGTTTGCGCATGTCAAGTATTGAGTGTTTCATGGTTTATATTGTGTTTAATAATAGTCTGTACATTTACAAAAAGTCATTTTAAACTCTTTGTTCACAGTAGCAATACTTTAGGCCAGCTCATGACTGGCAGCCATGTTTAAGCAAAAGCGATGTACAGACATTGCAATGTTGTGTTTGCTGGCAGGAAATATCCATGGAAGGGCCCATGCTCACTTAGACACACATTGCTAAATAGTTTGTATTAAATATAAGTGCTAGTGTGATGTCAATGTATGAACTCACTTACAGAAAAGCTCATCCCCTAAATTGAACAATGTTTTGCTGTAAAGGCCACAAGATTTTTTACATGATGGTTTAGGGAACGCAAGCACAGCATATTCCATTCAATTCATTCACAAACGTACATTCTCAGTCATTGTCGTCAATTATCATTATTCAATACAAAGTTATTGGGAATAATGACAATAGATATCAAAAGCATGCCTATATGTGCAGTGTGAAAGAGATTCCCATGAACCGACACAGTTGGTGGTGTGTAGCTGACAATGTGTGGTCACATCGTCTGCTCTACAACATCGCTACCTAGCACACCTGGTGGTTCCTGATGACACAATAACACGCTCGTCACTGGCTCTAGCAATTCTCGCTCAACTCTAGCTCGTCTGGAGTTATTCTACTGGTTGAGTTATGGTGAGTCTTCATGAAACATGGCAACAGGGCTGGCAAGTGAGCGGGTGTACCAAAAAAAAAAAAAAGCCACACATTTCCTTGTTTCTGGTGACACGATTATGCAGCAACACTGTAAAATTACAACACTGGCCGTTAGTAGAGACAGTTTGTTTAAAATAAGTACAGAAGCTTGAACTCATATGGAGATAATAATGATTAATTATTGTGCTCTGTGATGGCAGCTTTGAATGAACTGCTAGTTTTTTGGTTATTGATACTCTCATCTTGCTAGTTTTCTTAACACTTTCTCACAGTTTTCAGAAAGGCTCTAAATCAATATGAGCATGATTGTTGATTTTGACAAAGCTGAGGCAAGTCCCACCCCACCATTTCTGTCTGAAGATGACAGTGGCGTGACATTAATACATCAGACCCAACTTGTAAGAGTTCAAGATAAGCGTATCCTACTGCACATTAGTCTGATTGGCAAGACGCAAATAGAAATGGACAAACACTTATTGGGTCACTTTTTGATAACATGTGGTCTACAAAAATGTCAACAGCTCGGGTATCAGACCTTCTACTGACGTCCTCTGTAAGGTCACCTCTTTTAGAACAAAGAACAATATAATTTATGAGTCCACTGGAAAAAGGACCATAAGAACAAAAAATGAAATAAACCCACGGATTTATCAGATCATTTACCAATCAGTATCGTTCATTGTCCATTTTTGGAGAAATAAACCCAATTGGACAAAACAAATCAGTATCGTTCATTGTCCATTTTGGGGTGATTTGCTCCATGAAATAAACCCACAGCAATTATAGTGATCACTGTGCCTCTCTCTCAATGACCCCCCATGGACTGGCCTGGGTTTTATATGAGAAATCTCTATAGAGAACCTGTTTCTTTCAATACCCCCGGGGGACTGGCCTCAAGTGGTCTCTATAGAGAACCTCTCTTTCTGGCCCCCGGGGACTGGCCTCAAAGGTCTCTATAGAGAACCTCTCTTTCAATACCCCCGGGGACTGGCCTCAAGTGGTCTCTATAGAGAACCTCTCTTTCAATACCCCCGGGACTGGCCACAAGTGGTCTCTATAGAGAACCTCTCTTTCAATACCCCCGGGGACTGGCCTCAAGTGGTCTCTATAGAGAACCTCTCTTTCAATACCCCGGGATACTGGCCCCAACTGGCCTCTAAGTGGTCTCTATAGAGAACTCTCTCTCAATACCCCCGGGGACTGGCCTCAAGTGGTCTCTATAGAGAACCTCTCTTTCAATACCCCCCCCGGGGACTGGCCTCAAAGTGGTCTCTATAGAGAACCTCTCTTTCAATACCCCGGGGACTGGCCTCAAGTGGTCTCTATAGAGAACCTCTCTTTCAATACCCCCGGGGACTGGCCTCAAGTGGTCTCTATAGAGAACCTCTCTTTCAATACCCCCGGGGACTGGCCTCAAGTGGTCTCTATAGAGAACCTCTCTTTCAATACCCCCGGGGACTGGCCTCAAGTGGTCTCTATAGAGAACCTCTCTTTCAATACCCCCGGGGACTGGCCTCAAGTGGTCTCTATAGAGAACCTCTCTCTCAATACCCCCTCTCAATACTTGCCCTCAAGTGGTCTCTATAGAGAACCTCTCTTTCAATACCCCCCCCTGGCCTCAAGTGGTCTCTATAGAGAACCTCTCTTTCAATACCCCTGGGGACTGGCCTCTCTATAGTCTACTATCCAGAACCTCAGTCGACTCATTTCAATACCCCAGGACTTGGCGTCTTGACACTCCACGTTTTAACTCCTCCCTGGGGAGCATACCTCTGACTGCATACAGTTTTCTGCTATAGCGCACACGGGACCTGTGCCTATTTTACGTACCACGGAGCAGTGTGCTCCTGTAGAGAACCTTGCTCAACACTCACCACCAGACCCGACCGAGAATCGAACCCACGACCTTCTGGTCACAAGTCGAACTCCCCACCGGCCACGGAAGCTGGCCACAAGGTCTCTATAGAGAACCTTTCTTTCAATACCCCCGGGGACTGGCCTCAAGTGGTCTCTATAGAGAACCTCTCTTTCAATACCCCCTGGCGCCATGGCCTCTCCACTTGACACCACCTCTATACAGAGACCACCTCTATACAGACACCACCTCTATACAGAGACCATCTCTATAATAAGAATAATTATTGCCGTCCGAAATCTTCTTTTAGAGACCAATATTAACATCTTTACAAAGATAAGCTCTACAATGAAGTCTTCTATAATAATACAATTTCTCGCATGTACTCTGAGACCTTCATAAAGACACTGACATGAACCTCCATACAGAGACCACCTCTCTGTTGAGTCCACTTGAGGCTCGCCACGGTAAAAACAAAAGATTCTACTGCATTATCAGTTCACAATGACGTCAATAGTTACATGCGGCCGACTCTGATGGTGAATATTTGACCACAAGGTCATTGAAACAGTGGTGCAGGAGCCACTGATCTACTGGGCCAATACACCCGGACACCTCACTGCCCTGCCTTATTTGTACACTCTCATCTTGTTCATTGTTGCATATGTACAATCCCTCCGTGTACAGTACAACCCCAGGAACAGAACATCTATAGAGAACTCCACCTCTGTAATAAGACATTTTTAGTGGTCCCACACTTCTGTACGGACACCACTGTGAACCTCCATAAAGAGACCACCTCTCTATTGAGACCACTGTAAACTTCCATACAGATATCACCTTTCTAGTGAGACCATTAGAACCTCCAGTTAAGACATCTCAATAAAGAGACCACCTCTATAATAATACCACTTCCACTGTGAACCCTTCTCGTGTTCCCCCACATCTTCCATAAGGATCACCTTTCTGCAAACCACTGTGAGCCCATATAAAATTGACCACCTTCTCATGTTCCCCAGACTTTATTATTGACACCACTGTGAGCTCCATCATATGGACACTTTTGATGTCTCCCAGATAACGTGTGTTGCAAGAGACAGGTTCTACATGTGTTAGATATATAATATATATTAGAATGACATGACATAGTACTGGTCATGCATTTTATAACAAAGGAGGTCTTGGGTTTTGATGATGTATGTTTAATATAATGTACTGAAAAAAAGATCAGTTCTATTAAATATGTGAAATATCTTATTGAAATGTAAGAAAAGTTCTGTCTGCCGGTTGGAAAGAAAAAGACTTTCCACATGTTAGGAGCATTTAACCCCTTCTATAAGATTTGTTCCAAAGTTGGACAACCTCATCCATAATTACTTTGGCATAATGGCGGCGAAGTCACATATACAACCTGGGATGATCGTGTTTTATGTACAATTATACAGGTCAACAGTCAGAATTGTCTTGTTCTAACTTTAACCACTAGGGCCATTAGACTGGAACCATAAATACCATGGGTTACACAGTATAAACAGCTGCCAAACTTGTGATGGTTTTGTAAACAGTGAATGTCACTGACGATTGGCATCTATTTTGATGCTGTGACTCGAACTGGATACCTCGTGAATGTTCTGCTGTGTAGTGCCCTGTTTTTGTGGGACAAGCAGATAATCTAAATTAATAGTGACCATGTTACATGTCTTGTTAAAATGCAGCCACAAATATTGTGCATTATGTGAATATATTGTTTAAATGGCCGCTGATCGAGATGATGTTATCATTCTGGTCGTGAGTTCAAGTCCCTTTTTAATCCTAATCTCTCCACCCTTATCCCACAGCCATATCACCATTGTGCTCGGGGGGGGGGGGATCTTCAACTAAACCCAACTTGAGCATGATATTTTCTCCTGATAAAGTTACATATGAAACGTTCGTGATAATCTTATAAAGAAATTCATTGGATGATTGCTCTTGAGCAAACAAAGGCGAACCCTCCTTCATACCCTTTTATGGTAATCCGTATTCTTAATGTTAATGCTTCAGTTTTTTAGTGATTATTATGTCTTTCTTATGGTGATGTGTCAATGCGCGTATGGATATTGGCACTATATATACCTCTACATTATTATTATCATTTTAAAAATAGCTGAGCATGGGCTGCCATATACGCTCACTACCACTGTGTAACACTCCATGCACAGATCTCGTGGCATTCTCACAAAAAACTGCCACTTGTTCTCCCAATTACTAGCTATTGTTGACACTGACTTCTGTATGTGATAACGAGTTTATACTGTAAAATTGCACTGACCCCCATCCTGTAAGATGTTGCCAGCCATTGCCACTGCTTCTGTACGTGATAAGGGGCCGCAGTCTGCGACCGACCACATTGGTAACAAATGATGCTGCTTGTTTGATTTTGTTGCCAAAAACAGCGATGATGATCACATTCTCTGCAGGGGACGTGCTATTTGTGGACAAAGAAAGATATTAATATCTGCATGAGGCGACAGTCGCTGTTTACACAAGTGTCTTCAGTGATTTAAACGTATTGACTCTGTATCATTGAAGCAGTAAATCACCTAAATCCGCCTGTTGGAGACATCGCATGTTGCTATCACCCGCGACAAACTGGGTCTAGTGTTACAAATCTCATGATGGTGGAAAATTCCTCAGGGTCTCTGTTTGCGCATGTCAAGTGTTGAATGTTTTATATTT
>JAGTTF010003819.1:0-10676 GCA_019095985.1 Streblospio benedicti | reverse complement strand
TGGGTCTGATAGAACCTGGTTTCCGAAAGGCTTGGGAGAGGACGATTGAGATCTAGACTGGGCAGCCAGGCCACAGTGACACCCTCTGAATGAGGAATAATTTAGGGCCTGCTCAAATAAATTTAGGATTTGATTGATTGATTGATTGATTGCATCAGACTCACGACAGGAGGACCCTACTGGGGACCTCTAGGTAGGGACTGGACACGCGAGCCAAGAGATTGTCGGCGGCCGGGCCTTGTCCACCCCGCCCTCGGGAGTTGGGGGGTGTGGGCTGGGAGTTGGGGGGTTACTGTGAAGAAAAGACACACAGGTCCTGGGTTGACAGAGACTTGGCCCTGGTTACAAACTGAAGAAAGACACACAGCCGATAGAGATTAGTCTGGGTTGACAGAGACTGATTAATGATTGGAAGGACTAATCCTGCGGGATTAATGGGCTTACAGGGACTAGGCAAGGTTGGAATACGTTCACGATCGTCTCGAATGGCTGGTGCAATGGATAGCACACCTGTGACACAAATTGACCATGGTCTGGTATTCAGGTGAAAAGGTTCCACCATTATTCTGTTGATTTGTTGTCACATACCGAAAAAAATACAAACCTTTGTAAACAAAGTGGAATCGGTCGCGGCTCCAGTGCGACCTGCAAGGGTCACTGGGGCGTGATGTGCTTCATCGCGACCACTAGATCCCTGATCCGTAGACGATGTTGGTTCCCTTACTACTCCTCGTTGTGTTAACTGGTACCCCACGTACAGGCCACCGTCCAGCGTACTGGCGAGTGCCTGGTGACTAAAACCGGGTTTCACGACAGGCCCCCGCACGGCAAGGACTTCGCACCGGTGCTGACACGCAACGATCAGGGCGTCCCCTTTACGAAGCTACGCGGTCCCAGGCGCTGTGAGGAGGGGGGTTCGCCACCGGCTAGCCCCGTCAGATAAGTAAAGAAGGCCTATCCCCAAAGGAATAGGTTACCAGCCCTACGTGCTATCCGACTAGCGTCTACAAGGAAACTGAGGCCCTAATGGCCAAGTCTCAGTACTGTAGTGTACTGAGTCCCTAATCCTACAGTGGGCTTAAGAAGCAATAACAACAAGGTGTGTGTAACAAAGGGGATAATATACCTAGTCCAGTGCAAGTTATAAAACCTACTTTACACTCTGCGAGGTTGCTGCAACCTCGCACTGAGACCTACTGAGAACTAGTTTCGTTACACACTCCCCCAGTTCACACGGAGTTAGGACTACACCGCTTGTACGGGTATAGCCTACCTGCGTGGGAACTACACATTAAACGAAACAAGTGAAAAGTATCCAAAGTGTACACGGCGCGGGGCGGCACTCGGGGCGCGGCCACACTCTCTCCACTCGCACTCCATTGTTCGGGGAATTCGCGACTGCTTCGCGGTCAGTTCCGCGAGCTGACGCAACACTTCGCGACACTGGTCGCAACTTGGGCCGTCTCTCACACTTGCCGCGCCCGAGCACCTGAAAATACATAAAAACAAAAACTCTCCCCCAACGTCCACCTGGTGTATAAGTGAAACGCAGCAGGACTGTGGACACCGTTAAAAATAGGAGGGGGTAACAGGACCCGCGACTTATTTACCAAAACGGGAAGGGAAATTTGGAAGAGGGCCGTACAAGAAAAAGGGCCAAACTACATGGAGGGGCCGCCGGCTACGATGTCGGATGGTGTACCGTGTAGAGTACAATTAGCCGACGGCGAACAATACGAAAGCCACTGTAGGTCGGATTGCCCCTGGACTCAAAAGCCCAAACCCACCATTTTAATAAACTTTTATATTGTCTAAGTTCTGTACTAACTACACTGACTGATGAAAGGCAGCATGGAGGACTGTACGCTGTGGGGTTGTCCCATGGCGGATCAGGGGTTTCCTCCACATTAGCCTAGCCTCATGTCACATTAGCCTAGTCACCATGTCAGTATAGCAGCTGCCAATTCCAAGTATCTTCATAATTTCAATATCAGCAGTATCAGATTGAATCCATTTTCTGAATTCAGGGCAGTTTGAAGCCCATTCACGCAAGTTCATAGATTCCCCTCTGAAGAGTGCCTTTGATTCTTTGTAGCAAAAATATTTCTTCACAATGCCGGGACGATTCAACGGTTGCATCCGCGGGATCTTTGGTCTGAAAAGTTGGGACCCACTGCCGTCAATTTCGGTCATCGAGGCCACCTATTGTCCCGAGATGTTTTATCCGTAGATTCATACAATAAATCTTTATCATAGTCATCTATATCATAACTATACTGTCACAGCAGATATAAATACTTAGGTCTTGGGGCGAAAATGTAACTGATAAATTTTTATTTATAGAGTTTCATCAAAAGGTAATTTCATAAAAATTATCTTCATTTGATTCACCGTAAAATTGGTAAAAACAAATGTTAGTGCGCATACCAGTATTCAAAATATAAATGTCATAATTATAAATATCAGAATAATACTAATGTTTGTCAAAGGCTTGAAAATTCACTGGAAAAAAAGGCATGACTTACTAATCCTGTCTTTTTGGCTTGATTTTGAAGTGTCTCCTCCAGACCCTTAAACCCATCAATCTATTCCAGTGGCAATGCAAAATCCTCAATTGAAATTTCATTAGGATTCCCAATCTCTAAACGAGAATACAACCCTTGTATTAACGCTGTCTTTTGACGTAGTTGCAACAGAATTTTCTCTAATATTACTTCACTGAAACAAAGTAGTAGAAGTTAGTAAATAAGCGTTATGGACTGCATGTCTTTCACATCAGGATATAAATTACATCATCGAGAATGCAACTAGTAGGAAATTTTTTAAAATGTGGAAATCAGGACTATGGTCTTTACCTTTTCCACTATTGGCCTTACAAGTGTTTTGTAGGCTACTGCCTTATTAAGATTGGGCAAGTTTATCTTAAGATTAATCATACCTGTTATATTCAACTGTGAATAGCATCTTCAGCAAGTAATATGACTGTGACCTGCAAAAAAATATAATTTTTAATATAAAACAAAGAAAACCAAGAATTTCCATTCATATTACATTATTATTAGTAATTCAGATGATACTTTATAATTTCCAACAAGATTATCTGAAATTATCAGATTATCTGATCGCCGTTTGCAGAAATTTTTGTCTTGAAAAAGTAGCAAAAATATTTCTTCACAATGCTGGGACGATTTAACGGTTGCATGCACGGGATCTTTGGTCTGATAAGTTGGGACCCACTGCCGTCAGCAGACTGCAACCACTGAATGTCTTGGATGAGGTTAAAGAAAAATGAAAGCTGCATCCATACAAGATACAAGTGGACGAGGTGATGAACCAAGGCCAGCTCAAAGGTGGAACCTGCGGGCAGAATGGCCGATAAACAACCTGTTGCCTCTGTGAAGCCTGCTGTGTTCTGCTGCTGATGCTGCTGGTGGTGCTGGTGGAAATGCTAAACGGTTTCCTCGAAACGGAAGAAAAATGAAGGCCAAGTATAATTACAAGGCCAACCCAGAGTCCCCAATAGGCCGGGAACTTACTGCTCGTCAACTCGAAGAATTCGAGTTCGTGGAAGAGTGTTTCGAGAACCCGGAGTGGTGGTTAGTGCTGAACGCAGCCGGTGACAGAGGCTACGTTCCCAAAAGCTACATTCAGCTGGAGGAGGCGACTTTGGGGTTGCCGTGGCTACAGAACCGGCAGCTGCTGGAGGAGAAGCGGGAGGCGGAGGGGCATCCTCCGACCAGCACCTGGGAGAATGAGACCTGGCTGTATCTTGTACATGTTACAATAAAATTTAAGTTTTGCAATTTGAACACTACTAAAATTTTGTCATAGAATTGAACTAAATTCTCTGTGAATGAGACGGTATATAACTATAACATGCAACCGACATCACGGCAGTTTATGTACATTAGTGCATTTCTATTTAACTAGTATGTAAAAGAATGTAGATGATTTACTGCATTTTTTGTTGTTCATCATGTTAGGTACAGTCATGTGATCAAAGTTAAAGCACATAAAAATTTTTGATGTTTGAAATGTTTAATTGACACATTTTTTGCAAAAATTTGTAACGCATAGTAAGAGTTTGATTTCTGCAATGAAATAGTATACAACAGAAAATCAAACATGATTTCTAATGTATTGAAATTTAAAAAGCCACTGTATTACTAGAAATGTTTGCACACGATTTAATTTGAAAATTTTGAGGGTAGGTGCGCCAAATAGTCTGCACCTCTTGGACGACTTTTTTCCCTGCCCTCTCCGCCAAGACAACTAGGACAAGCCGGATGAGGTGGATGGCGGTGATCTTTCGCCACTTGGGGTGGCGGTGATCTACGGCTTTGTCAAACCACCTCAGCGCCTTGGCCACCTGCGATATCACGATAGAATGCTGCCTCATCGCCAGCTACTCGGGTAACCGGCGTGCACCTGTGGCCTCCCATGAGACTGCCGGATGGGTGCATCCCCAGCGTCCTCAGCCAGACAGTTCATCGTGTCCATGTCCTCTTGTTCCTGTTGTTGCCATTGGACAGCCCAACTTCGGGCGTCGGGATTGTCCCTGTCATAGATCGCCTCACTATCCATCGACCCGGAGGGCAACCGATAGTAGGAGTTTGATTTCTGCAATGAAATAGCATACAACAGAAAATCAAACATGATTTCTAATGTATTGAAATTTGAAGCTGTAGAGCAATGGATAATCCACTGCGTCCTGGTCCTGATGATAAGTTTCTCTTGGCTGGTGGAGCTGCTTTCAGGGGTGCGTAGGCGGGCTGTAGTCAACCCCAAGAGGGGTCATCACCCCAGGCTTGCGATCTCTCACAACGGCCATGTTATTTTAATATTCAAATTCAATTTCAAATTAGTGTGCCATTTTTTTCCTAGTGACAATAAGCTAAATTGGGAAGTTTTCGTCGATCCCTTAAATATGCTCACTATAAACATAAAAATGACCGCATGTGTGCAATGCAATACTCTTGCACAAAATCAAGCAAACAAGCACACTCATAAACGCGATACATTCACTGATTCATAGTCACTCTTAGTGACGCGACCGATCCTTATTCTCTTGGCAATCTTCGTTTAGCGAACATCCAGTTATCTTACCATTGATACCACATCTCCAGCTTTGTCATTTTCAGTTTACCACCAGACAGTTCACAAACACTTATTTGAAGATGTCACTTCTTGTGATTGAAGGTGCTTATCTACCTCCAAGTATCCACTCATAATAGAGTGGATGACTTGTTGCATGCATCTAATTTTGTTCAATTTTTTTTAAAGCTTTTTCAGCTGCACCTTCATAATCTAATGTTTCTATGAACCCAACAAGTGTCTGATTGTTTTTTCCATATTTCTTTAAAAGCGAATCCGCTAACCTGAGCTCAACCCATTTGAACCTCCCAAACCTAGTCTCTTGTTGATTTTATCAATCCAAGTTGTTAAAATATGTAATATTGTGTCAGAATTGCAGAGCAGTCTAATGCGCTTGCCTTTTGTGTAAAAAACATTTAGTTACTTGCCAGCTTGAGAACAAGCATATGCAACTGCAAACTAGTCAGGATGCACCTTCTTTCTAGGGCAGCAAGAAGATCTTCATCATATTTTTTGTCTGATTTCCTGGAGGCCTTTCTTTATGAATTCCATCGTGTGCCGACAGTGTAAAGTTTGGCGGAGACATCTGTGTTTTTGCAATGCCAGATAGCATTTTGAATTATGAATCGAGAAGAGAATGAAGAATTAGCTCGGCTTCCTGTGGCAGGATCGGACTTGCCGTACACGACCTGTACAGTCTCCGAAGTACAGAACTTGCTTCAGCTCTGGAGTGCAAAAAAGAACTTCGAGTGTCCACACCCTCATTGTCACAGACACAGCTTCAAGAAGAACAAGAAGATTGTCGGAGCATCCGCCATGAAGGAACATTGGCAAATTTACCATATGGCAAAGTGGTTTGAACTCTCTTTTTCATGTCGTGAAAAAGAATGCTCCGAAGTATTCAAGTACAAGAGAGACTTGCAAAGGCATCTTAAGCGCGGTCATAAATTAACCACCGAATTATCACATAAGATCCCGTGTAGGATCCTTCAAAAAAATTAAAATAAATTGTATAGTAAAGTATTCAAAAAGAGCAGAAATATTTCATGTCCTTTCAAATTAGTAACTGTTCAGATGTGTTGTGGACACCAGCATTGAAAGGTGTAGTGGAACTTAAAAAGGTCAATTTTTTATCATGTACATTGTATATATATTTGTCCATTCATCGTATTATATTTTGAAATACACTTTTTTTGTCAACCACCCTGTTTGATGCTGATGGCCATTATAAGTTCTCATTGTTCATTTAATGTCTATTTAATGAAGGCTCAAATAATTAATTTAAATTTTTTTCAGGGTGTTGACAGATTCTTTAAAAATAGTATATTGTTTTGGAGGAAAATAATAGCCAGTGAGATCTTTCTCTTCTCTTTCAATGTAATATTTCATATGTATATATATACATGTATGTGTAAATGTCTATTTTATCGAAAATAACCATGCAAACCGTTAAATACCCATGCGATCATCTAGTTCCCCATGTCTTCCGATTCAGACAATGGAAACCGAAGTGGACACTCGCTGCTTCTTGTGCTTTGACCGTCCTCATTTTTGCGACAAACGCCTTTGTTGTTCTACATCCTTTTTAACCCCCTCTAGTGTCACATGTACAGCCACAATAGCTCTGAGTTCCTTTTCTGCCCCTGAAATTATAGATATGCACTATCTTGTTGACATGGTTGCCAGCAAATTTAATGCATATGAATCAGTTGAAATTTAATACATTTATGTATAACAAAAATAGTCGAAAATAAACTGCACACCCTGAGCATACTTAAGGCCAGCTGCTAATCTTAAAACTGTCTTGATCATATAAACTCTTATCTATATCCTCTAAATGTTCAACATGTCTCGAGGTCCGGCCACGTGGTGGTAAATGACGGTTAGACATAATATCCCGTCTAAACGTGTCATAGCTAGCCGTGTTCAAACATATTTAAAGTTGCCCTTTATGGCGATCTTTAATAGCTGAATTTTATTTTGACACCCGTTTATTAATTTTTGATAAGCTTTGTTATAATTAGATAGTATTCTTTCTGCCTAATAGTTTTTTCAGTGGTCGCATTGCAATACAAACTTACCAAGCTTCTATCCTGTTAGTATGATTTCGCATTTTTCTCTTGTGTTTTGCATGCAACATGATTTTTAGTAATGTGTTTACTCTCTGGCCTAATGGAAACTAATAGTTTCTTTTACTGTTAGTTTGTGCAGGTCAATCTCTTTAGATGTCACTTTGCCGTACACAGAACGAGTCAAAAGTCCTATGAAATAAAAAGAAATAAATAAAATGTTCTGAAAATCTTTTGTGTACATCAAACATATTTACTTGGGACAACATGGGTAAATGTCATAAAAGAAATAATGAAGCAAAGAGATTCCAATCAACGCTTTTAGAAACTCAAGTGTATCAACAATTACAAAATATCGTGAACCTACAGATTGAAAACATGGCTTTGAAAATGCAAAATGAGTTAGTACGACTGATATTTGCTTAAAAGAACAGTAAGGAATTAAGAATTATAGAGGTATCTTTCTGTTAGGGGTTAGTATTGCTGGTTGAGGACCAAGGTATAAGGATGTCCAGTTATTACTTTTTGGGATTTTTTATGAATGTCCTTGACTATCTTAAAATGTTTTTAAAGTATCTTTCTGTAGGGGTTGTTTACTTTTTTTTCATGGTTGTTTCTTAATGGTACTTTGTATAGTATATTTCTGGGAGTTTGATATCCCTTTGGGCTGACTTTCCAAATTTAGGTCATATTTATTCTTAATCTTTTTAATGGTGTCTGGGTTATAGTCTTTTGGGTGTGTGTGAGTTATGGGGACCCCCCTTGTGTTGTAGTAAGGATTATATGTGGGAGTAAATCCTGCAATATATACATGAATATTTTATATTTGATATATATAAACAAAAAACTTTTTTGGGGGGTCGGTAGGTTATGGATTTTTAATATTTTTTTGGTTACTTAGCTAGGTGTCTAAACTATGTCTCTGTATATTTAATTTTAGTTTTAATATTTTTTAAGAAAAAATCAAAAGAAGAAGAAAAAAGAAAAAAGAAGAAGGAGAAAGAGAAGAAAAAGAAGAAATAAGAGAAAGTAGAAGAAGAAGAAGAAGAGATAAGTAGAAGACGATAAAGAAAGAAGCAGGAAAAAGAAGAAAGAGAAGAGAGAAGGAGAAAAAAGAAGAAGAATAAGACTAAGAATAGAAAGTAGAAGAAGAAGAAAGAAGGAGAAAAAAAGAGAAGAAGAAGAAGAAGAAGAGAAGAGAAAGAAGAAGTAAGAAGAAGAGAGAAGAAGGAGAAGAAAAAGTAGGAAAAAAGAAGAAGAAAGAAGAAAGAAGAATAAGAAGGAAGAAGAAGAAGAAGAAGAAGAAGAAGAAGAAGAAGAAGAAGAAGAAGAAGAAAAAAAGAAAGAGAAAGAAGAAAAAAAGAAAGAAGAAAAAGGAGAAAAAATAGGAGGAGGAACAGGAAGAAAAAGAAGAGACGAAGAAGAAGAAGAAAAAAGAAGAGGAATAGAAAAGAGAAGAATAAGAAGAAGAAAGTGTAGAAAAAAAGCAAGTAGAAGAAAAAAGAAGAAGGAGGGACATTATATTTGTTATATAAAGAATGAACAAAAAAAGAAAAACTTCTTAACTTTTATTGTTGCTTAAAACTAACTTACATGGAGGGATATTTATTTAAAGAAAAAGCTTTTTTAATTTAAATGTACATGTCTCTGACTTTATCTAATAAAATTGTTATGGAGTCTTTAATTTTTTGTGGAGACTCAGGCTGCCTATCTAATTCCTGGTTTTGATTTTGATTATTTTGGTAGTGGAATGGATGTCGGTTTTGGATGAAAAGGGGTTTAGGATCTATGCCCCGGGAGGCGAGGGCTATTGCGATTTGTTGTCCTCTTCCTAGTGGTCTGGGGGGTGTGTATCTTGGCCGGGCTACTGGGGCCACCGGGATTGACATGAGTGGCCTGATTGGTGTGGGTAGAAGGGGAGGCCTGGTTGGAAACTGCATTCTTGCTCTTGGCTGGGGTTGCATTCTGGGGAGGGGTCTTTTCCCATTGTTGTTCATTTTGTGCTCTTCCTAGTGGTCTGGGGGGTGTGTATCTTGGCCGGGCTACTGGGGCCACCGGGATTGACATGAGTGGCCTGATTGGTGTGGGTAGAAGGGGAGGCCTGGTTGGAAACTGCATTCTTGCTCTTGGCTGGGGTTGCATTCTGGGGAGGGGTCTTTTCCCATTGTTGTTCATTTTGTGATTACACACTAAGAATCTTTATCCAACTGTATTCACACTTTTGCACAGGATCCAGTTGTTTTCTTTCACACTAAAAGTCTATTCAATACCGGACATAAGTGATCCTATTTAATAATACTATAAAGAAGAGTCTAATTTACTTAATGCACTAGTAAAACAGCTAAATTGTTAAATTCACAAACATCTAGGTTAGGGTTAGGGTTAGGGTTAGCTGTTTTTAGTGGTCGAGACGGGATGTTGCGGGGAACTCTAGGGCCTTATGTATTGGAATGTGAATGCGATATGATCTTGAAGACGTCAATCTTGAATTGTACGACACCAGGGATACATGTGTGTATCCATATTGTTATCCATTGCCTTTCACAGTGAGATCTCATGACGTATCTATCGTGAGTCACCCGAATAATAATCGCTTTGCCATACTTGATGCAAAATATCAAGCAAAGTCTATTTTAACAATCTATTCAAGCATTTCAAGTCCTACAAAATGTCTTCATTTGGGATTTCAACTGACTAAGATTATGGTGGCTGTTGGCGATTATATTTTCCTGACCGATGAGAGCCATGTATATGCTTACAACGGGATTAGTGACATCATGGGAATTTGGGCCCTTGCAAGTCTTGGCCTCGGGCCTAAAATCATCATACTCAACATGGGGAGCATTCGAGGTAGACTGGTGCTGGCTACAGGAGAGAAGCTCATATTGTTCCCTCCATCTTTCCTCACAGATAAAAAGAATTTTTCAAGAATGCTATTAAGTTACTTAGGGGGAATTATTTCAAGTTCATGTTTTTGGTCATTTGATTCCAAATAATCTTTTAATAATCTCATGTTATAAGCTGTTTACTTATTTGTGTTTCCATTTATATTGTCTTCTTTAGATTTTCTTTTTTCTTCAGTGTATAGTTTAAGCAATGAAATGCACGTAAAATCGTTATAGTGTCAGCCTCTTCATGATGGCTGAAAATTCCAATCTGAAGGCTTTCTTTATTCCATGTAATTAACCGGTTCTTTGTGTTGTAAATTATTTTCCCGCCAAGATTTAAAGCCGAAACACACTCAGCAAGGTAGCTAAACAATTCTCTTATTTTCATCTACACGAAAAAAGCTAGCCTAATTTCTGGGTATCGGAGTACTGTGCCCAACCATCACTCTTTGGCCTCCACCTCTTTGTGCCTTGTCAAACCCTTTAAACTATTTTCAATGTATCTATCCCACACAACATGGATTCTTTTTGAGTTTGACATATGTTTGAGTAAGTAAGGCATGAAAATGTTTGTTCATCTCGGCCTCTTTGATGCCTCTGTTAACAGTCAGTTCTTGCCAGTTAG
>JAGTTF010003808.1:0-14586 GCA_019095985.1 Streblospio benedicti | reverse complement strand
GGTTTTGATAACGTTATAAATCAATAATTTTCGGGGCCCAAAAAATTTTAATAGAAAAAATGCCCCAAATTCCAATTTTTTTGTTTATTAAAACACTGGTTTTTTTTTAAACCCTTTTCACCGGGGGCCCTTTAAACCCTTTTTTGGTGGGGGTTTAATTTTCTAGGGAAAATTTAAAAGGGAAAAAAAAAACCCCTTATATATAAATTTTTAAGGAAAATTTACCCTTTTTTAAAATTTTGACTCCTTTTAAACCTTTTTTGTTTTTGGAACCCCATCTAAAAGTTTAATTTGAAATTTATTGGTTAATTTAAGGGGGAATAAATTTTATAATTTTAAAAAAGGGAAAACCCCCAATTTTTTCAAGGAGGGGGGGACCATGCAAAAATTTTTAAGGGTTTTTGGAAAAAAATTAAAAAAAAAAATTTGGTCCCTTTTCCTAAAAATTTCCCAATTTTTACTTGGGTTAAAAGTCACTAAAAAACCCATTTTACTTTAAAAGGGGTTAATATCCCCACCCCAAGTTTTTTTAAAAATTTTAATATGAAAAATTTAATTTTATTGCCAAAAAAGCCCCTCTTTTAGAAATAAAAAAATTTTCCCATAAAAAAAAAATTTAAATTTTTAATTTAGGAAAAAATTTAATTACAAAATAAATTTAGCCATTTCCCAAAAATTTCTTTTTAGTTCATTAAATCCCCTTTTTATTTTTTTCATTTTTTTTTTTTTAACTTAAAAAATTTTCAATATTTTTTAAAATTTTTTTTGGGGCCCTTGGAACCAATGGTTTTCCTTTCCCCTTTTTAAAACAAATTAAAAAAAATTTTTTTTTTTAAAAAATCAATTTTTTGGGGCCTTTTTCTAAAATAAATAACCACGCCAAATTTCACTTAGCTAGAAAAAATTTGCCCTACCATAAAGTTTTAGTGAAAAAATTCAAACTTTTAAACCAATTTGTCCTTAATTATTTCCAAAACCCCTTTTTTTTAAAATTTATTTTTTGGAAAATAAACCCCAAAATAATCCAACGCCAAATTTAATTTGTAAAAATAATTTAATTTTTAAAAAAATTTTAAATAATAATTAAAAAAAATTTTAAAAAATTTTTTTAATTTAATTTTAAAAAAATAAAATAAAAAAAAAATAATTAATGATAAGGGGTTTAATAATAATAATAATAATAATAATAACCGCCACATTTCTTTATTTCTATGAGCTTGCCGCCGTGCGATAACGCATTAGAACGGGTGCAACGAGCTCTGTAATTCGGTAGTTTCAGATTAAAAATCAAGCCAATACTTTTTTAGATACAGGCAAAACCACATAGTTATTAAGTACAATTTTCGCAGATTCTGACCTTGGAAGGCCAGGCACGTATAATCCTTTAAAAACTATCGCAGTGCGCCGACGAAAAGTTAATCCCCGCATCTCAATATTGACAGCTAAAACGCACCAGTAATCCCGCCAGTATCGGTAGACTTACTCGACTGTGACGCTCGGTATAATCTTGCTGCAATATTAAAATGGGGCTTGAATAAATTGAGTACCCGTTTGTCATCACAGTAACCTATTGCAGTAAACTCGAATGTCATGGTTTTTTGTCATAAATAGAGACTATTAGTGTTGCACGATTAGAAGAATCTCAATACGCATTCATAGGATTAGGTACACCGGGATTGACTCAAATAACACAACGACAACGAAACATCATAATAAATGTGTGTCTGAAAGATTAAGAAGAGAGTATGAAAACATAACAGCAGCCGTTATGATAAAGCAGGATATATATCCACCAAAAATGCTTTGGTTAGACCTAAAGACCCTTTAGATATGGAAGAAAAGTGTGGAGTGATATACATGTATCAAGTTGACTGTAAGGAATGCAAGATCACATATATTGGAAGAACTAAGTAAAATATCATTGGAAAGGCCTTGAGACGCTCTTTTCAAAACTGTTCAAATATGTTTTTGGTCAAATAGTTTTTGAGTTATGAGCAAAAACAATAATCGGGTAAGTAAAAAAGCAAATGAACTATAACTATTCCGCTGTTAACCACAGTAACCACGCCACTAGTACGCAACATAAGATCAATACTCTTACATTGATTGACAGGGGCGACGGACCACATCGCCGGGAATCACGAGGAGCGAGGCTGTCTGTGCCTCTATCCACGAGCAAGGCAGCTGTTAGCTGTTGAAAATTTGATAGTTATTACATTATTTCTAATTTATTGTAGTTGTTTAAATGAATTTATTATTGAATCATGTAATTATGGTTTCAAAATAATATGGTGATCTCTTCATTACAAGGATTGTGATTGTAGATTCGCCCAAAGATATTATTTTGATTCACCCTAAATCTGGAGTGTGAATTGTGAAGTGGATCCAGGATGTAAATAAGTCTGATATGTGTCGCAATCTATTGAATACATGCTTCCTAAAAAGATGTGAGAGAAAGAGAAATTTGAAAATGTTAATTAAAGGTGTATTTACATTGCAATTTCACTGTATTTGTACATTTTGATATGGATTACATTTGGTGTGGCAATGTACATGTGATTGGGTGTAGTTTAGATTTTCGCTTGGTGTCAACCATGAAACAAAATACAGTACTGACTGCTTCAGAAGGACACACAGGAAACATATAAATAATTGGGGTACGATTGATCACGTTTCATCACGATTTCTTCTCATTGTGACAGTTGTTGCATCCTCACATTTCGGTTTTCTTCTTGCCTCCCTGAACTTAGCAGTTTCTCCTTTTTAATGCTTTAATTACACGAGGTTCCCATAATAAAAAGAACTTTCACAACTTTAAATGGGTGACTAAACATCTGTACTTTTCAGCCTTGCTGTAGTTACTGTGTCACTGGACAGACGCAAACATATTCGAATATTCATGCAAATAAAAGATCGAAGATGAACTCCAATGTGCGAAAGTAGCAGAAATTATTGTGGGTTAACGAACGATCAATATACTAACATTAATTGACAGACCCGCACAGTGAGTAAACCCACCTGGAGTAGTACTGTTAGTATGTCATGATACGCAATGTTTTTTTTTTTTTATTGAAGGAAAATATCAATTTTATATGTCAGCAGTAATAAGTCACATATGTAGACTAGGTTTGCATAGCTGTAAATAGATCTATTCACTAACATGCATGAACGTCAAACCAGACAGGAGCATTTATATAGTAATCTATGCATTTGTGAGGGGCAAACTGCACCTCTTACATAGACACTTTTTGAAACAGTTTGTGCAAATAATTTGATACTCTGCACTTTTTCACAAGTTTTATGATTGGAAGGTCAGGTGTGCATGTTTTAAGTGATATTAGAGGATATATAGATGTAAATGTAAATGTGGTTTATAGTCGTGATCCAAGTCTTGCTCTCACAACTACAATTTGCACCAGGTTATTGGCCCACTTATTGATCATCAATTGAACATTTCTGCTTTATTCAATTTTCTTTTATGGACAATGTTTGGTTTTAATTAGTAAAAATAAAGCATTTTAAATTCTTAAACAATGTGTTCTTTATGGAAATTCACTAAAATATATATTTACATCATATCTGTATAATTTATCTGAGACCAAATGCAGTAGTTCTATATAACCAGCAAGAAAGTTATCATTGCTAAATTTTGTATCTTTGAAACAATGATATGTGGTACCTGTAAAGGTCGCATGATTGCAAATTGATTGGCTAGACTACAAATTTAGATTGAATCACATTTTTTTGCTCTTTTTCAAAATAATACCAACAGACCGATCCACTTAGCTAGAATGTGCAATAAAATGAATATAATCGCATTGGTGCCAATAATGAAGTACAGATGACAATATACATCCTAATGCTCACACTAACTTGTAATAATAATAATAATAATAATAATAATAATAATAATAATAATAATAATAATAATAATAATAATAATAATAATAATAATAATAATAATAATAATAATAATAATAATAATAATAATAATAATAATAATAATAATAATAATAATAATAATAATAATAATAATAATAATAATAATAATAATAATGTAATTGAATAATAATAATAATACAAGATATACATATTAATAATATTTGCACTTTATGTACGTATTCTTTAGTGTAATGGATCCATACATTAATTTTAGAAATTAAAATTAATAATAATAATAAAATAAATATAATAATTTCTCAAGATATATATTTGGAACGTTAGAACGGAGCACAAGATATTATTATTTCGTTGCTGGGTATGTACGTATTCCTTAGTGTCTGGACAATACATACATTACACTTTGGAAATTAGAAATATCCTGTAAATATAAAATATATACAGATTTCTTAGGAACTATTTATTATTCATGGTGGATAAAAAAGCTTTCATTCACAAATTTCTACTATGCCCCACCCATTTTTTCACATTCATTCACAAATTCCCTACTATGCCACTCCTATTTTTTACTATGACCAAAAATCCAACCAATTAGAATGCACCAAGGCCGTGTTGTCCACGTGTGCAGGCTGCAGACGTGTATACAGTCACGTCCGCCACATTTCTTTATTTCTACGAGCTTGGCGTCGTGCAATGGCGCATTAGAACGGGTACAAGGAGTTCTCTTAGGCGGTAGTTTCAGATAAAAAATCGAACCAGTACTTTTTGAGATACAGGCAAAACACTATAGTTATTAAGTACAATTCTAGCAAATGTAATGACCTTGGTAGACTGGGCAGTATAATCCTGCAATCTCCTGCAGTGCGCCGACGAAAAATTAATCCCCCCAGAGCAATATTGACACCAGGCACGTATAATCCTTCAAACTGTGTTCAATAATTGCAGTGCGGCGATGAAAAAGTAATCCCCGCACAACGCTCTCAATATTAATATAGCTACTACGCATCTGTAATCCCGCGTGAACGATCAATACTCTACATTGATTGACAGGCACACCACGAAGTATAAACTGATGCCAGGTATAATCTTGCTGCAATGTTAAAATGCGGGGCTTAATTAAACAGGAATATCATGGTTTTTGTCGTAAATAGTAAATAGCATGATAAGAGGAATCTCCATACACATTCATAGGATTAACTACACCGGGATTTTGCATGAATGGTGACAGCCTGCAGGTGAAAACACCTAGCTAGGACTAAGCCATTAGGAGTGGTTAATTATTTCTTAACGTATCTGATCAACCAAAATATCATTGGAAAGGTCTTAAGACGCTCTTTTCAAAACTGTTTTCAAATATTTTTTGATCAAATACTTTTTGAGTTATTAGCAAAAACAATAATCGCGCCATGAGCATGATAAATCAAATGTTAGCACTTTAAACACGCAAATTTATCCGTGCATCGAAAGTATCCACTGTAAAAACACATGTGAATGATAAGAGACCAATATGCAATTGATTTGACACCAATAAATACCAAATGAAACAACTATAAGTTTGTCAAATGTTAGTTGGAAGTCGGAAGATGTGTCAAAAAGTTTACTCGTGCTGATTTCTAAACTTGGATTCACACGTACCCTTTGACAGTAATATTGTTGGCCAGATTGTTGGCTCACAATACAATGAGACTACAAACGGGAGAGAGAAAACACTAAGCTTCAAAATGATAGCTGAAACATATTTCTAGGTGCAGTATTAAGCGACAAAACTGACTTCTTATAAAAGCTTTTTGGAGACTTTTGGTTATGTTGGCGTTCGATATGTTCCACAGTAAGAAACTGCACCTCACGATCTCCCATTATCAATACATAGCAATAACTACGGTCTTGAGACGCTCTTTTCAAAACTGTTTTCAAATATTGTTTGAGATATGAGCAAAAACAATAATCGCATGAGTAAAACGGCAAATCTGTGTGTGACGCCCGGTATAATCATGCTGCATTGTTAAAATGCGGGGCGTAATTAATTAAATCTGCATTGTGAATTGTGAACTGCCTGCAATTAAGGCTGAAATAAATGTGATCAAATAGTTTTGAGTTATGAAAATATTCAAGTAGTAAAAAAAGCAAATACAATTTCCTACCTGAAATTTATTTCAAGGTTTTAGATAGTGTGACACATCAATTGAAATAGGGTAAAAAGCTCTTTCTAAAACTGATGATATGCGGATTAGCAGATAAATGTTGAACAACTTTTTACCAGCTCAGATGTAGCTTACAGCGGCGTGACTACTGCATGACTTCAGTAAACTGTAATCCCACTGATTAATATGCCAACATTGATTGAAAATATCAAATTGATATGATGCAACGTAAGAGAGCCATCACATGGACTTATTTGGATATGTATAAACCACAGATAGGATATACGACTTTATCTGGGAAAAGAAGCTATTTTAAGACACTTTTAAGCAGTTAGAATCGTACAAACTTCTGCTGTTTGCCATGCGAAAATCTGGAAAATTCCATAGTGTAATCTCGCTGCAATGTGCACTGGGGTGTGACGTTCAGGAAAGGCTATAAGCCGCTGCATATGCTTGAATTGTACGCAAACTTGCAATACTAATATACACACAAAATTATCCCGTCCCAGGGTGACTCCAGTAAACAGTATGTGTAGTGAAATGTGTAATGGGTTAGACGTATAACACGAATGTTTAATCTATAATATTTATGGATTTTGTGGATATTATTGCCATAGTTTTAATACAAATATGTATTTGATTAGTATGTCATTTTTATCATGGAAATTGCACCAAAACAGGCAAACTGATCATAAACTGGCGTTTGATTGTCTAAAGAGTACCACGTTACCAAAGAGTACCACATTACTATTAGACCTGGATATCTAAGAATTGAAAAACTGCACTAGTGACCCGGGGGCTACATTACTTCATATGTGCTAACCAAATACATATCATATGGCATAACATAGGCAGATCTAGGTTTTCGGAAAATGGGGTGGGGGCGCACTTAAGGAAAAGAGGGGGCGCACTTACGGGATTTCATGAAAAACCCTATGAAAATGAAGTATTGCGGTGGGAAAAGGGGGGGCGCCCCCCTGCGCCCCCCCCCCCCCTGATCTGCCTATGCATAAATTAATCAGTCTGATATTTATAGCCTCAGTATAGGCAGGGACGGATCCAGCGGGGGGGCTCGGGGGGCTCTAGCCCCCCCCCCCCCCTGCCATATTAGCCTTAAAGCCCCCCCCCCCTACAATTTAGCCCCCCCTTTTTCCCACCAAAATACTTCATTTTCATAGGGTTTTTCATGAAATCCCGTAAGTGAGCCCCCCCCCTTTCCTTTTGTTTTCCTTACGTCCCTTTTCCAAAAACCTGGATCTGCCCCCACGCACGGACAAATCCGCCCGCCCCCCGCTCTCAAAATTTGAAAATTAGCCCCCCGGTCTTAAATTTCTGAAGCCGTCCCTGAATAGGCCTAACCTATTATGGAGTCATGTATTTGTGGTTACATATGTGCTAACACTAAGGCGATCATGTATAAAGTTGTCATGGATTACAATTAGAAGGTCGACACTGTACCTCTAAAAAACTATCTGAAAGCTATATATGTACCACTTTCATTGTTCTAAAAAGGTTTAAAATTTATTATTATTGGTTTCAAAATTAAGAAATTGTCATTTTATTTATTAGAATTGTCACTAAAATAAATCAAGGATATTTTGTTTGTTTAAGAACTTGAATGAAATAGTATTTGAAAAAAAAATTGCTTCATTTGTGTATGATGCTTGCTTTCTTAAATTTTCTTTTGTAGACAATCTTAGGTTTTAACATTGACAACATAAAGCATTTCAACTTCTTTAAATGTGTTCTTAATGAAAATTCACTAAAGATATATTGACATCGTATCTGTTCATGCAATTTGTATGTGAAAAATTATCTATTACATTGTAGACACAGACTTATTTATAATCGTATTTATTACTGTACAGTGACATTGTATTAATCAAACATAAGTACACAAAGGAGCCTTTTGGGTGCAGAGAAGACGAATTCAAAGGGCTTAACTTGCTGAAAAGCGTTTTCAGAGGGAAAATACAGCACTTAGCTAGTCATGGGCATCATGACCAAACACTAGATAGCCTCAACACTGGGGAGAAACAATATAAGTGTAATGTGTATGAAAAATTATTTATTACCAATGTGCATTTGAAAATCATGCATTTTTATCTAAACACAGTACCAGGAAACAGTTATTGGTACTAAATTTTGTATTTTGTTAAACACCAATACATGTAAGGATGACTGATTGTAAATTGATTTGCTACTGATACAGGTATATATATATGTTTCCCAGTGCTTGCTGACACGTCCATTGTCAAACTTCTCTCTCTCCCTCACGTCTTTTTTGCAAGCATATATCTACCAACGATAGATATACATGAAGACCGGTTTTACAACCCTAAGCTTCATTTGACTTTATCAAGTGGCCCTGGCGCTACTCAAACTCACGACCCCAAGGTTGTGAAATCAGAATGATACCATCATCCCAAGCAGCGAGCTGTAAAATGAATCGCATTTTTGCTTTTTTTCAAAATAATACCACCGCAGACTGACCCACTTAGTTACAAGGTGCAATGCAATGAATACAATCACATTGGTGCCAAAGTATAAGTACGAATGACAATATATATCCAATAACAATAATAACAACAACAACAATAATAATAATAATAATAATAATAATAACAACAAACAAACAACAACAACAACAACAAACAACAACAACAACAACAACAACAAAACAACAACAACAACAACAATAACAAAAATAATAATAATAATAATAATAATAATATATATATATAATTTTGACCTTGCAATAAAGCGGCGCCGTAGTGAATTCGAATTTTTACATTTTTTACCCACCAGTGCCGTTTTACAGGCTGTCAAACCTAGGCTTTCCTGCCTTACTACTATTTTCATGTTCCCATAATCACTGTGGGTTTCAATCTCTCTTAATTCTGAAAAAACTGGTTCATAAATGTCGACACACTATTTTCAGTTGCGCCCACCATAGGATACGGTGTCTGCGTTATGCTCGTAAAACGACTGTCCCAGAATAGTTTCTGGCAGACATGAAAGGTACATATCGGTACATAACGCCCCCGCTAGCCCATATTCTTATTTCAATCGTCATAGAATAAATTGATGGACTATCCATTTCTATGGCTTAGGGATATAATATATTGAAAGATATGGTGGTTGCACCTACTGTACTCAATTATGGATAGGGACGAGCATTTACTTTCATATCGGCTATGGAGAAGTAATTAGCACAAATAAAAACAGTGATGCAAATTCTAATGGTTTGCAAAAGTTTACATAGAAATGTCAAGGTACATTTAAGGGTTTAATGAGGATACTAGCTGTCATTGTCCCATTGAATATTGCCACTTTGAAACTGTGGGTCTGGTCTGGGAATGTATGTTTTTCAAAACGGGAATAGTTCAATGTTTAAGGTTGTGGGAGCTTTATAAAAATGGGAATGCGTAATTATTCTAACACCTAGTGAAAAAATTACTACTGAAACCGTTTTCATGCATAATAGATGATTATTTACAACATATCTGAGTGAAAACGTTTAAAAATTGGTTGTTTATTCCTTCGGATCGGCAAAATATCTGCGTAGTTGACACCATCATTTATTCGTTTTTCAAAGAAACACACTATATACGGAGCCGACCACGGAGCCCATGCAGCTTTCATAAGACTGCTGTCAAACACCTTATCTGTGATCCGCCATTTGATTTGAATTGTCATAAAATATCCCCGGCATGTCGTAATGCCCCATTTCTCCCGTGATATTTCCGTATATCGGTCGTTGCTAAAAGGCAGACCACCAAAAGAATGACGGCGATGTGCATTTTCGTTTTGTTTTGTCACAATGTACTAGGTTGGAAAAATAAAATTTTAATAAATTTGAATAGATAAGATGTTTTTATTGACAAAAACATAAACATATTTGGTTATGAATATTAACAAAATTTGATACCAAGATTATACCAGTCACTGTATGTCGGGGGTATTGATGTTGAAAAATTAATTAATTAGCTCAAAAATGATTTTTTATTATTTTTTGAACATCAAGCAATTTTTCACGGTAACCCGGTTAGGTTTGTGGTGTGTATCATATGAGGGGTTTGGTTTTAAAAAACTATATGCATTATTAGCAGTCATTCTTCCAATGGGGTTGAGGGGTGCTGACATTTCCAAACACATAGTTGGAGATGGTTGAAAATAATGGTAAATGGTTTGTAATTTACTGCCTCCCGGGATAACTAACAGATAGCCTCCCTTACTGTAGCATCTGATGTGAGTGTAAATGACACGAAGTTATACTCAAAGCCCCGGGATTGGGTTGGTTAAGTGGCTCTGTCACGAGGTCCGTAGGCACAAGAACTCAACTCCCTGCAGCACAATTTTACTCACGATTTTCTACAAAAACGCACCGGATGACCCCGTTATTTTTGAACGAATTACGCACATCACGTATACAGATAACTACGCCGAATATGTTGATAAACGAGGTGGTTGCACCCATACTCACAATGGATAACTTTACTTTCATACCACCAAGTTTTGGTGCAAATTAAAGTTACTTTTACTAGCTCATATCCCACTGAACGTTTTTGAAAACGTCACCAAAAACGGAATAGTCAATATATAAGGTTGTGGAGCTTTATAACACTGCGTAATTCTCCATACATCTAATTTACTGCTGAACTAATAGGGAACCCAGCTGTTGATTTATCCCGCTAGACGTCGCCACTTGAAATCGAGTGGTCTGTCAGCGAATCTACGTTTATTAACACTGGAATAGTGCATATGTTTAGCAAGATTTGGGAGCTTATGAAACTACGTAATTCAGAATAAAAATTCATACACCTATGTAAAATTTACTACTGAATCCGATTTTATACATAATAGATGTTTACTTGCAACATTTTTTTGAGTGAAAACGTTTTTAAACAGGAGCTCTTTCTTACCGACACCGGCAGTAGTTGACACCATAATCTTATTCGTTTTCAAAGAAACACACGCTATAAGGATATTTCCTTTCATATGACTGTTGTCATTCACATTATCTGTGTTCTGACGTTTCAATTGCCATCAAATATCCAGTTTAGAAGACACAAACCAAGTATCTGTATGCCGTGCGAGCAGCAGGTTATACTTTATTTTTTATTGCCTTGATACTAAATATCGACGTAAGTAGTTGGTTTATGAACGTAAAAATGACGTACCAGCCTTAAAACGGCGGTGCCTTTCAGCGAGTGGTGCCAATATAATAGACTATTGTCCACTAGTTTTCTAATCTTGATGTTCAAATAACTTCTATTCGAAAATTTTAACCATACCCATTTCTACATATAATTGATATCATTCAAATTGCAACAGATTTGCCGATTCAGTTTTATCATTTTCTTCACCATTCTTGATAAATATGACCCGTTTGTTTGGGCTCCTAAGCATTGACGCAAATGGACACCAGGGGAATTATCGCTCGGAATATGTAGTACATTTTTTCAATATGAACTTACGACCAGCCTATGTTCACTGCTGGTATTCCCATAGTGCTAACATCATTTTTCTTAAAATCACGAATCATGTACAGTGAAGTGAACTGCACACGTGGACTTACATCAGACCATTATAACAGCTATGAAAGTTATATAGCTCTATACTTATTATTCAACTTGTGTTTCATTTTTTCTCTATTATACATGAATAATAGTAATATATGAGTAATATGAGTAATAAAAGAAGATCAATGGAGGCAGCCCACTATCGGCGTATAGTGTCTATAAGTATATAGAGTTCTCTATACTACTTGTGTGCGTCCTCATACCAATATTTTCTATACTTTTATGACAATCTTTTCGTATTCATTTATCATACCCAAGCCCCGATTGGGTTGTTAAGACTATACGCACGAAGTCTGTAGGCTATGAACTCAACTCAGAATTCAGCACGATTTTCAGCACGATTTTCAGCAAAACGCACCGGATGACCCCGTGTTAGTACGGGTGACCCCGAACGAATGGCGTACATCACGTTCAGATAACTACGTCACACGTACGTTGATAAACGTGGTGGTTGCACCTACTGTACTCAATTATGGATAACGTAACACTTTCATATAAGCTACGGATAAGTAATTACACGAATAAAAACAATGATGCTTCTATTTCTCAAAGTTTAAATAGAAATGCCAAGGTACATTTAACAGTTTAATGAGGATACTAGCTGTCATTATCCCACTGAACGTTGCCACTTGAAATCCCGTGGTCTGTCTGCGAATGTACGTTTATCAACACGGAATAGTTCAATGTTTAAGGTTGTGGAGCTTATAAAACTGCGTAATTATTCATACACATATGTAAAATTTACTACTGAAACCGATTTCATACATAATAGATGATTACTTACATTTCTGAGTGAAAACGTTTAAAAAATTGGTTGTTTTTTCCCGAGATCGGCAAATATCTGCGTAGTTGACACCATCATTTATTCGTTTTCAAAGAAACACACGATATACGGAGCCTATGCAGCTTTCATAAGACTGCTGTCAAACACCTTTTCTGTGATCCGCCATTTGAATTGTCATCAAATATCCATTTTAGAAGACACAAAACCAAATATCTGTCCGTGTGCTGTGTGAGCATCATTGTACAATTTTGATACTAAATATGAGCTTACGAGGCTGGATTTTGCGGCCTATGTTCCTCTGCTGGTATTCCCATAGTGACTAACATTTTATTAAAATCACGAATCATGTCCAGTGAAGTGAACTTGCGCACGTGGACTTACATCAGCCATCATTAACAGCAATGAAAGTGTGACAGACAGATGTTATATAGCTCTGTACTTATCATTCAACTTGTGTTTCATTTTTTTTTTCTATTGTACAGGAGCGTTTAAAAAGAAGATGTTAATGGAGACAGCCACTATTGGCTTATAGTGTCTAGAACTATATAGAGTTCTCTCTATACTACTTGTGTGCGTCCTCATACCAATATTTTCTTTAAACTCTATGACCATATTTCGTATTCATTTATCATATTCATTATCATAATAAAGAATCATTCATAATAATTCTTTTTCCTTAAATTTTCTTCACGAACAAGACATAATATGAGGGGTTTGGGTCTTAAGCAACTGCTTATGTATACATATTAGTCTCATTTGTCACTAGAAAATACATTCACACAATATCAAACCTTTGAAATCAGAATTATGTAAACAAGAATTTGGCAAAATATTTTTAGCTATGACAATAATTATTTTTATATAGCTTTTAACAGAACCAGAATCAAAATGGCCAACGAGTTCTTATCCTCATTCATTAAGGCTTTTCACACTATGCTGGTCATGTCATGTACAGCAGTTTGGAATGATAAAGGCTACAAGATGGTGGCCTACTTTATTTTAGCCAATCAGTCATGTTATAAAAAAGACTCCACTGCGGTAAAAATTAGTTTTAGGAGTTTAATATTGTGCAATACATGGTTGAAAAGCCCTTATAACGCTCTTTCAATCGTGTTTTCGGAAATAATTTTGAGCTAATACTTTTTGAAAAATCACAAAACAATATGAAGCAAATATCAGGGGTTTGTATAAATGCGGGGACCGTTATGTTTAATTTCAATATGTTATAAAAAGGCTTGCCTGTTTGTTAGCAAGCTTAGATAGTAATGTTGAAATATTTGTCCATTTGACAAATGCCGTTTTGTATTATGTTTTTTTAAAGAATTGTAAAATCTTTTTCTAATTTATCAATTTAGTTAACCTTATAAGAAATTTGGTGGAATGTTTGGAAATATATTCTTCTTCTAAAGTTTTGATTCTCCTGTTTTGGAGCAAAGTACAAATTGTTAGGAAATAATATGTATGTTTGCAGCAGAGATTATACTATAAACTGACATTGCAAATTAAAAAAACAAACTGGATACTGTAGGTCTAGTCTATATAAATGCTTCCTGAATGACCAGTGTCACAAGGACAACTTTGTACTAGTACTGAGGATTATGTGAACGAAAACTGCATCTGCAACTTCAACAAGTACTAGATATACTGGATGTGTCTTAGAAAGCTAAGTAGCAGATGATTTAGGGGCAAGTGACAAATCAATTGTTGCTCAAGGACAATTAGAGCACTGCACACCCGGTTCGTGTAATAAGCATTTATTTTAAAATTATGTATAATTAGAAATATCAAATAGCTATGAGTATTGAATAGTTGATTTTATATTTTGTTTTTACTTTACTGAGCAGTTTCTTAACAATTTAACCATTTACGTTTGAACCTGCAAACAATGCAAATATATGTAATGCAAATATAAAAGGTTTCACAGTATTTTTTATATCGGCACTGCGGATTGATGTTAATTTCAATTATATCATTTTTTTGAATAAAGTGGTTTTGAATGCATTTCAATCTCCATGCTAATTCCTTCCAGATTTATGGCAGATACTGCTGGTAGACCGGGGCCCATATATGGAAACCATTACCCCGGGGGATTTTGAGACCCATATTTTCCAAAAACTATATTGTTTGAGATGTTCAAAACTGGTTGTCTGCCATAAAATGTTGGTGGGTGTGACCG
>JAGTTF010003807.1:11699-25073 GCA_019095985.1 Streblospio benedicti | reverse complement strand
CTGTAATACAATAAAACATTATACATAAACAACATTGGTTTCAACAGGACGCCATACGAATAAAACTTGCTAAAAAGCTGATGTGGATTCTGTGATAAATTACAAGGGGATTGATCCACCAAGACTTTATAGTAAAACAAACATAACTTACGGGGAAGGGACTTACTATCAAAAAAGGGCGGAAAGAAATTTGGGGCTGGCGCTGGCTACGAGACGTGTACCATGTGTAAGTACGATTAGCCAACGACAATTTGACCACTGTAGGGCGGATTGCTCTTGAACTGACAAGTTCAACACCTACGGGCCGGTGGCAACTGGTCCTGTCACCTTGAGCAATCCTTACTCCCATGGCATCCCAGCTACCATGATTTTTTGCTGCACTGCGTCCGGTGTCGCTGGGCTCCGCTCGCATTGAGCAACGTACAACCTGGAACTGCACCGCCAGAGGACTCGTCAGTCTGACACGGTCAGCCCCCCACCCCAACCAGCGCTTCTACGACTTCTTCTTCAGGGTCAACGTCGCCGAGCGTGGCGAGGTCGCGGGATATAGCATGTCGACCTCGCGAGCTTCATTGCGCTCACTGCAGTACTTCTCTACCTCGTCGCGATGCCTGTCCCCGCGAGCCGTCTGCGTCTGAAGCTGTTGCGACAGGTGAACCCTGTTGCTCTCCCACTTGGCCTGCTTCTTCTGCATCTCCTTCTGAAGGTCATAGTGTTTTTCACTCAACCTTGCGAGCTGCTCATCCAGGTTGGTTGTACTTCTGCTGCCACGTTTGGCTCTCTCTTCCTGAAGGTGACCAACCAGTGTGGGTCACTTGGAGGAGGTCCTGTTGCTGGCGGGGCTGACAGAGTCAGTCCGACCCTGCTTGCAGGCTACACTGACAGAAGCAGAGCTACTGTTTTTCTGTTTGACCCGCTTCCTCTGTCCCTTCTCTCAATCACGTGCCACCAGACTGCTAAACGACAGTTCAGGGCGCACTTGCTGTCTCAGCTTCCACTGCCTGCAACCCAGTGGCCACTGCGGATGTGACGGTGGATGACGCGGGCACCTTGGCTCGCGCACCCCCTTCTTCCCCTTGACTGCTTCTTTCTCTGCTTTCTTCTCCGCCCCTACTGCCTTCATCAAGGACACCAACTTCGACGACCAGGGTGGTAGTGAAGTGGTGACTGGAGCGAGCTTAGCTTGAATAGCCGCTGAGATTATGTTCTCAGTCTTCTTGGAGACTCGCGGTGTGGTGGCTACTTCGCTGCTGGTTTTCATTCGCGGCATCACTGCATCGCGGTACTTTCCAGCCGTGGTGGGTGCCCTTGCAGGCGGCCCAGGGACTGGCGCCACCCACTTCGCGTAGTCGTCCTTGCACAGATCCAACCATGCAAGGTGCTCTGTATGCCAATCTTGCTTCGTGACGTCTACATCCCTCAGGAAGTGACCCACAATCACGCGTCCCAAACTTGCATCGGCAAACCATTTTCTTCGCCCAACTACTCTGGCGATATGGACCTTCACCGCGTACCGCTCCATATAGTCAATGACCATTTGCTGCACTACGGAGGCTTCTGATTTCAAGTCAATCAACAGCTCTGCGGCTTCTTGATGCGTTTTGGGTGACTTCTTATTTGCGACAGCTTTCTTTTTGTTGCTCACCCATTTCTGCTGTTGGTCTCGCACTTCTTCACGATGTGCTTCTATCAGGTGCTGCACTGCACTTGATAATAAGACGGAAACACGTCTCTAACAACTTTTCGATGGGACTCCGGCTGCAGCACAGCGTGGGGCATCTCCGCCTTCATATGAAAATGGGCCCAGTGCTCAATGACACTCTCGAACCCACCCACATGTGTTCTCGTGACGATCTGGATCTCTAGACCACAAGCCCAGTGAGCACAGGTGTAGAGATACACGTGTAGTACACGTTATTTCACAATTGGGGTTCCACGGTATATCCAAGACATTACACGTGTACTACACGTATATCTCTACACGCCAGCTTAGGTCTATGCACTGACTGTTAAAAAAAATTTTCATAGTGATTTTTTTGGGTTTCCTAGATGCCTATCACAAGTCGAGTTTAGGGGGTATAAGTTGCAGGTCCGGGGGCATTTGTCCGTAAAAGCCTATTTACGCATTATTTTTTATGCGTCAAAATCCGAAAAATGTTAAAATCATATTTTTTCTAATAGAAGATGTTTGTAACTGTATTTAATGAAAATGATTGTTCATGTTTATTCACAACACATGTGCTTGGAGGTTTAATGAGTAAAAATTGAAATCAAATGTCTGGTAAATGATTGAATCAGCTTTTTTGTACAGATTTTAAACAAAAATCGCTTTAGATTTGAAATAAGCAATAATTTTGGGGAAGCATAATTTTAAACCTAACGATTCAATTTTAAATTTATTTGGCAAAAAGTGTCTATATATAGTTATCTTTAACAAACAAAAACAAAAAATTCAGTTTACTTCACTGATGTTCATGCAATAGACCAACAAGTACAAATATATTTGCCCTACCCCAAAATCGCGTTTTCTGCTCCAAGTGGTATTTTATCTAAAAGAACATGCTTCTATCCATATCAAATATAAATTAGTATCCTTTTCGATTCGGAACACCTAATTTTAGATGTTAAATGAGTAAAAACCCATTTGAAAAATGAGACAAAGTATTATTTTAGCGTATTTAACAGATTTTAGGCAGAAATCTCTATGGATTTGAAATGAACAATGTTTTGAGAGAGCATCAATGTAGTCATAACACTATTGCTTTAATATCTATTTGGCGAAAAATGTCTATATATAGTTACAAACAAAAACAAAAAATACATTTAACTTCATTGATGTTCATACAATAGACCAACCTGTAAAAATATGTTTGCCCTACCCCCAAATCACGTTTTTTCTGGTCCAAGTGGTATTTTGTTTAATAGAACACGTTTCTCTATATATTTAATACGGGCCGGCAGGCACGGCCTTTAATGTAGATTTCACTCCCGCAAAGTCCCGGAAATATTTTCAGAAAAGAGCGTTATTATTTCATGATGCCACGCCCACTTCCACCAAAGTAACTATAAGAGAATGTGGCTCTCGGACTAGTCCCTTTTGTCCGTAGTCTCGATCAACCAGACTCTGTAATGGCGGCACTCATTTCATGCAATAGAGAGTCTGGTTGAACGAGGCTATTTTGTACGTGACGTGTGATTGACAGCTTGATGTTGACAACAGACTGCCGATTCGATTCTTTCCTTCCTAATAACGTCAATTGGGTTCCATATCTAGGTGTTATGAATGATCCCATGATATTTTGATTACAATATATTTTATTCGACACATTGTATACGTACCAACAATACACGTATATACTAAAATGGCCGAAATTCAGATCACCAATAAAATATCTAGCTTGTTTACAATAGTGTTAATGGCGGCATACTTCCGAGAATACAGAGCGACTAGCGTAAAACGTGCAGCGTTCAAGTAGGACACATTGCGTTCAACGTGTTCCTTAAAACGTCAACCCTCCAAACAATAACGTGCCCCGCATATCTCTGAACGTCTTACATAAACTGGCCGCCATCTCGGATTACAAACCAAATGTGTCAACTGGACCAGGCTCTGTATGCAATACAGAGTCTGGTTAAACGAGGCTATGAATCAAGGTAAACATCGCCGTTTTCTTTTTTATTGCATTGGAGTTCAAATTCACTCCCACGCAGTTCAGACTAACTTCTTAAAACCAGCACCATTGGATTTGCACGTTTCATAGGTCGTGTTCTAAATTTAGAATATCCAGCGTCGACAAACCCACAAACAAGAGGGGGTCTTATGGCAAAAAATGCGATTGGTGATTTGGCCTATATCTTGAACGTGAAATGTGAATTGCCTGTATTTAAGTGCGTGAAATGTGATGGAACGTACCATTGGTGACTGGTGATCTGCTCATTACAAGGGTGGTGATTTGTGATATGCCCCAAATGTGATGAAACCTATTCAATTACAATTCCTCTGATTGGTGAAAGACAATGAAATGTATTGGTGACTGGTGATTTAGGCAAAAACTGTTGGTGAATGGATTTTCATCAAGGCTATATACCCCCTCTAAACAACTGTGACTACCGATGATAGTCACTCTTATGTACAAAATAATCGACAGCCATGCATAAGAGAATGATAACAGTATATGTTGCATTAAAGTTTATCTGGAAACATTATTTTTCTTTTGAATATTGAATCACTATGTGCTCACCGTGTCAGGTTTTTTAAGTTTACATTTTTATGACAATGTCTAAATATATTATACAAATTAGAGAAGTAATGCTCAGCAACCTGCTGGCCCGTGCTATGACTTGTCATTCTTATATTACAAGTTACTGTCCTTTTTCCATTCACAACACTTAACTTTAAATATCAAATGAGTAAAAATTCATTTGAAATATCACCCATATGCATATTTCAGCTTATTCTACAGATTTTATGATGAAATCTCTATGGGTATGACTATGAAATAAACAATGTCTTTGATAGAGCTTACATGTAATCTTAACACTATCAAGCCAATTGTTATTTGGCAAAATTTATTGAACTATAGTTTGTTTTGGTACAAACAAAAACAAAAATACAGTTAACTTCATTGATGTTCATACAATAGACCAACAAGTAAAAATACATTTTCCCAATCCCAAAATAGCGTTTTTCTGGTCCAAGTGGTATTTTGTCTAAAAGACCTTGATTTTATACATACATGTATTAAATTTGAATTGTTGGCCTATTCCATTCTCAACACTTTACTTTGAATATCAACTGAGTAAGAACTCAATTTACTCAATTAATGTAGGCAACTGGCCGGGAGGGCTTGTGGCAACCCTTTGAATACAGTTAGGTAAAGTTAAATCTACTTTAGGCCGGTTTAGGTTAGTGACGTCCCAGGGTTACCTCTCCCTACATAACTACATGTTTTTTGGTGGCTGTGATGGACCTTGGTTATGTCCTTGGTTTGTCATAGAGCCAAGGCGTGCAGGAAAGCTGAAATGAGAGTTAGAGGCTGAATGGAACAGGCCAAGGTAGGGTTGACGCCCCAAATCCTGTGGATTTGGGCCCTAATTAGTAATTACCATATCTTGTTACAACCGAGAGTGAACCCAGGCAAACGTGGATTGCTACGCCCTGTCTGGTGCTCTTGTAAACGCACCACACGACTGGGCGTGGCATCTTGTAACAGCCAGCACCAGTGTGAATTCCCAACAGAGGGCTGTTAATCTGGTCTGGAAGGGCTTGGTGTAGATCCACCACACTCATTCTATCGCTAGGAGCAACCACCAACTAGATCAGTGCTTTGTGAGTGCCCGTACCATCGTGGTTATCTAGTCGATAGCTAGCTCCTGTGTTTACATGATGACTAATGCTTATAGAAACACCATAATGTACGGCTGGACTCATCCGCTGTGGATCAAGACCACCACGTAACCCAAAAGTGTGAAAATGCTAACACTTTGGTGTTGTGACCAAGATAGATTGACGTTCAATGATGCTCTCAATGGAATACTGGTCCAAGATCATCTGAAAGCTGATCACAATTATGAACAAAGATGAAGACAGAATGCCCACACTAGTTTACATGGGCTCGTGTGTGGCCCCTCCTCACTGATCGGTGATTTTCCATCTCTCCCATGATGATATGGTGCAAATTACCAGTAAAGCACTGAGATCACAGGAGTTGATGAAGCGCCACGTGAAACTGGATGGTTCTCTCGGGTCAACCTGCACCTAGCATGTACAAAGTCTAACCAATTGCATCCGATCAGGTGGAATGGTTAGAGGGACATACTACTCTAGGATGTAGTCGTTGATCTGGTCATGGAGTGCTTCCATGGAAAAAGGACAATAATTAATGTTAAATATGTATAGAAATATGTTTCATTAGACAAAGTCGACATGGAATATAAAAAACGCAATTTTGGGGGTAGGGCAAATGTATTTTTAGCTGTTGGTCTATTGTATGAACATCAATGAAGTTAACAGTATTTTTTTGTAATTAAACAAACTATATTTCGAAAAATGTTGCCTAGTAAAAATTGAGTTGACAGTGTCATGATCACACATGTATTCTCAAAAACATTGTTTATTTCATACCCATAGGGATTTTATCATAAAATCTGTAAAATAAGCTAAAATTATCACTTGCTTGATATTTCAAATGGGTTTTTACTCATTTGACATTTAAAATTAAGTGTTGTGAATCGAAAAAGGTATAAATTGTATTTGATATGAATAGAAACATGTTATTTTAGACAAAATACCACTTCGAGCAAAAAAACAAACGTATTTGTACTTGTTGGTCTATTGTATGAACATCAATGAAGTTAACTGTATTTTTTGTTTTTATTATTAAAGATAACTATATATAGACACTTTTTGCCAAATAAATTTAAAATTGAATCGTTAGGTTTAAAATTATACTACCCCCAAATTATTGCTGATTTCAAATCTAAAGCAGTTTTTGTTTAAAATCTGTACAAAAAGCTGATTCAATCATTTACCAGACATTTGATTTCAATTTTTACTCATTAAACATTCAAACACATGTGTTGTGAATAAACATGAACTATAATTTTCATTAAATACAATTACTAACATATTCTATTAGAAAAAATATGATTTTAACATTTTTTGGTTTTGACGGGTAAAAATAATGCGTAAATCGGCTCTACGGACAAACGCCCCGACCTGCAACTTATATCCTAAACTCGACTTTATGATAGGCATCTAGGAAACCAAAAATCACTATGAAAATTTTTTGACATTCACAATATAAATCATAATGAAGTCCTTTATATACAGTGTGTAGGAATTCTTCAAAAGTCCACCATAATTCTATTATCACAATTCATAAAGATCATACTTTTTATTTCAAATTACGTTTACCATGCAATTTAGATAATTGAATTTGTTAATACTTCAAAAACGAAGATGATGCTACTCCACCAAAAAGTATGTTTTAACATATTTAATTTCTTTTTATTTGGTCACAATGTCCTCAACATCACTGTGCATATTTTGAGTCAATATTTCTACCACAAATAATGAAATAAAAGACCAGTTGCAGAGTTACACTGAGTGATGATCAGTCAAGGTTTTGTTAACATTACTTATCACCTGACCATTATCACCCCACAAGAGGGAGGCCTGTAATATATTATTGTTTGTGATTTGAATTTGGGCCCATTCATGGAAATTCAATTCACGAACAATAAAAGTTGACGCTTAAATCAGTTTCCATTTTCCATTCAAAGGAGGGGGGTATGAGAGTTTGGGAGATGGGAGATTGGCCTGGGGAAAAATGGGAGATGGGAGATGAGGCAGCCAAAGTGGGAGATAGCCAAAGTGGGAGATGGGAGACTGAGATTTTTCGACATATTTTTTCAAGGGGAAACCCTTACCAGACCTTTTTTGCTACAACCAACTTTAACATCAAGTACTTATATGTAATTTCCACATTATTCGTTATGTAAAAAATGTATTTGACTTGAAAGAGAGAAAAATAGTTACAAATTTAATATAGAAAACAATTATTATTATTATTATTATTATTATTATTATTATTATTATTATTATTATTATTATTATTATTATTATTATTATTATTATTATTATTATTATTATTATTATTATTATTATTATTATTATTATTATTATTATTATTATTATTATTATTATTATTATTATTATTATTATTATTATTATTATTATTATTATTATTATTATTATTATTATTATTATTTAGATATTATTATTATTATTATTATTATTATTATTAGCATATTATTATTATTATTATTATTATTATTATTATTATTATTATTATTATTATTATTATTATTACATTATTATTATTATTATTACATATTATTATTATTTAGGAGCAGCGTCTTGAACTTTCTGTATTGCATCTAGTGAGAATGCGAGTTGCATCGTCCCCTGATAATAATCTATCTCAGAGAGAGATAAATATGACTTACACATCAAGCATGACCCATTGTATTCAACCTGACATCTGGTCTACCATCCATTGGACAAGATATACTTGACATATTTTATGCGTACATACGGTCAAAAAGACTGACGAGGAAATGGTGTTGACACAATATATATAAACATATATAGATACACAATGCACATGAGATAAACAAGTATTTATAGATATATATGTAAACAGTTTACTCCCCATATTTATAATTAGAGGACACAGGTATACATATAGATTCATCAATGCATTTGTAGCCAAAAGATGGGTAGAGAACTACTGCTACGACAGTCAAGGGTTTATATGTCCACTGAAGAGGGTGTCCCAGTTTCTGGGGTAGGCGTGTCTCACGCCAACTGTCCACGCATTTCTAACATACTTGTATGTATTAAGGAGGTTGCAGATAGTCTTTCAATTCGGGTTTCACACATTCCATCCAAGTCTTTCTTTGATGCCATGCACCCGACGAAACCATGACAAAATTGATGCAAGAGGAGGATTGCTGCATGCATATGTCCGAACCATCTGTTCTTTCAAGAGCGCAGTTTGAAGGACACCAAAATCCCTAACATTTTGTGGAGCATATAGTGGAAGAGGTATATCATCAGGTTTAACTCTGCAAATCCAACGTGTCATAGATCATAGATCCCCTAAAGGACTGCAGCAGACGGTGCCCAGGTTTCACTACCTTGAAGCAAGGCAGAATGGATACAGGCTGAGAACATTTTCTCATGGGTCTTTAAAGTTACATATTTGGATGTCAGATTAGGGAGCAGCGTCTTGAACTTTCTGTATTGCATCTAGTGCTGAATGCGAGTCTGCATCGTCCTCCTGATAATAATATATCTCCAAGATAGCATAAATTGGGCTCTACATCAAGCATGGACCCATCCCCTTCAACCTGGACATCTGGTCTACCATCCATCGGACAAGCTTCACTCTGACATCTTAGACATGCGTAGTCTGTGCACCCAAAGCTTGTACTGTGAGCAGGCGATGGTGTTAACCCCTATATCAATATATATATATAATAAAGTATGCCTAATGTAATTGACCAAGTGTTTTAGCTATTACACCTCTTACGTATGTCGTATAGTTTACTCCCCACGTTTTACGTATTATGGACGCAGGTGCACTACTCATACTAAGTACTATAGTACTAGTAGTACAGCATAGAAGAACAGCTGATAAACAAATATATTATTTCTTTTATTAATATTTGTTCATTTGGGTCAAACATAGTAAAAATGATTTGCATGTGTGTTCAATAGAGGTTAGTAAACTTTATTTCTACTTTAATTTCTAGCAGTATATTAAATGTTAAATGATTAAATGAGCAAGACTTAGCATTGACAATTGTTGTTTTCATTATTAATATTTGTTAATTTGGGTGCCTTTTAGTGCTAGGATAAAAAAATGATGTATACAATATATATGTTTATTTATGCTTCAAAATGTATTTATGTAAATATAATCAAATGCTTTTAAAACAATATCAAAAAGCTATTTTTGGTAAAAACAAACTATTTTAAGTTTTGCACAGATTTTCGTACTCTCAATAGACTTTAAAATGTAAAACAAATTGGCATTTAATCTGCTGTAAAAAATTACATTTTAAAATAAACTATTAATTCGGATTTGTTTTAATCATAGTGAAAGGGTTAAAGAAAACTAAATAACTATTTGTATTTAAAAATTTTTTATGTTGAAACTGTTCTTAAATAAAAATAAATGTTGATTCCATTTATATTGGCACTGTGGATTTTATTTCTTCGCCATTTTAATAGACAGAACATGGCAACTCGGAGAATGAAAATGAAATTAGTACAAAATAGTTTATTAAAATGTATCACAAGGAACCTTTTTTGTAAATTTCTGAAATGTTTAACTGAAAATTTTGGTTTGCCTGTTTTAAAAATGCAATGAATATTTTAAATACAATTTAAAAATATGATTCTTTTGTATGGCGCTAAAAATAATATTCAATTTGGTTTTATTAATATTCGTTCTTATATTTATGTGTTCATGGTTAAGTAAAAAAGGATTTGCATGTGTGTTCAATAGAGGTTTTAAACTTTATTTCTACTTTAATTTCTAGCAGTATATTAAATGTTAAATGAAAAATGCTTTAAATGAGCAAGACTTAGCATTGTTGTATTCATATAAATTTACTATATCTATGGTAGACTTTACACGTATTCCCGTAGTGCCGTACTCTATCATCACTCAGAATCACTGGCCCCAGTATCATGGTAGTGGGGGTGGGGGTGGTATGTATACTATGACTTACAAACACGACATGGCTTTACATTAATAGAGGTTGCTGCCCATGTCTCAGACCCATGAAGCATAGCACTGCGTACATAGGTAGAACACATTCTACCTCTCGAAGATAAAGGAATATACCTGTTGGGTAGGACTGGCAGGAGCTCACAAAATTTGCCCAGTGCAGTTCTGCATATATGAAAGATGCAGCTAATTCACTGTCATGCGGAACCAACTGCTACTGCTGTATCAAACAGCTTTGTTCAATGTAAGTACTATGTACAAGTATACGCATTATGTATGGTTTGTAGCTTTGTGAAATGTACATTATCGATCAAAACTCTGAGAGACAGTAAGACATTTTGAACATTTCTTAATTGGGGAATAAGTCCAATGATTTGAACAACAATATTTTAATCTGCATAGACATGTCTAATCACTCAAGTGATACACTTCAGTTATGTGGAAAATGTTATTCCATGAACTTCCCGTCAGCACAATTTATACATATACATATCGGTGATGAATAATTAAATGACATAATCTTTTAGCTATTGGTAGTCTGATGGAATATTATGAGGATGTGAATGAAGAGCAGGAAGCAGCTTCTATAAATAAATAATGCATTTTTCACATGTAATTTGCTTTATACATCTGTAACATTCATGGAAGTTCAAGCTATTCTTTAACGAGTCATCAAATTATTTTGATAATGGCACTTTACATGTTCTCTAATGTACTGACACTAAGTTCATGGAGTAATATTTTCAATAATCACTGAAAATATTACTGAATATATTTTTTTCCTGTAAGAATGATAAATGGAAAAAATGCCATAGTCAAGTTCATCATAATTTTAAAAATTACAATGTAGAGCCATGCAGCAACAACAAAAAATACTGTATCATTCCTATCATCTTTATTTGGATGTTCGGCAACGTTTAGAGTTATCATAGAAAATGTTACTCCACATACTTGCTGTCAGCACATTAATATGTGCTGACATTTAAATTGGGAGACTGTTTACAGTGTAACGGTTGTTTATTCAATAAGCTGCGGTTTCAGTGAATTGGTCAAGCATGTGAAACTAACAATTGTCTTGAAAAGTCACTGCTGCTGAGATACATAGATGTATACATTGTTTTAAACAAATATTGCAGGCACCACAAGGGCCCGAACAGCGGGAGGCACACCTGATTTACAGGCCAAGTTTCCGATGTCTGAAGCAAGTATGTTTACTTTTAGATTTGCTAATTGTTGAAAGCGCAAAAAAGTACATGTGCCTTCTTTAGATTTAAATTGTTGAAGAAAGTTCTAGGAGATTGGGCTCTCTGTGAGCTTTACAATGAGCCTTCTTGGGCCTGAATCGGTTTATGTGTTCAAGAGATACACTCATTAACTGTTATTTCACACCACTTAATTAGTCGGCCTATATAAAGCAGCGGTAAACTCGAGCGCATAATGTCTCAAATTGGGTTAAATTATGTAAGTTTACGGCTGCTCTCTTTTTGGTTTGTTTTGTGCATAAAATATTGGTAAGAGAGCTGTAGAATATGAAGTTTTATGTATGCAGACATCTTGCTTTGACCTTATGGTGTATTGTGGTTAAACTAGGTGGATTTGTGGTTTACAAACTGGTTACGGTAGACAGAAATTTCTGCAGCTTCAAGGGACCTTACTATATAACAAGATAGCAGTCACTTATAATAAGCACTGATGTGATGAAGAGTTGAAGCCTATGTTCTGCCTTCAGTAATTGGGCAAATGTCACTTGTAGACAATGACATCTGAAGTCCACGTCCTAATTCTTTTTTGTGATCAAAAAACATTAATCGTTTTCTAGAGCTAGAAACCACGAAAGAGACGCTTATATAATAGGTTCCGTGCGTGAGAAAATAGTGGCAAAGAGTGTACATGAATAGTTACTACGGGTATTTTATATTTGGATATATTCTCTATCAAATGTGTTACATAATTCTCATTTATTTTACAGCTGGAGGTAATCAATAAATAATTAATAAACTATAGAAACTTGACTGTGTTTTTAATGGTTTATTTCAATACTAGCTTTTACCCGGCGTTGCTTGGGTTGAAACAGATGACACATTAAATGCTCCTCCCTCCCCATCCTTCCTCCTGTCCCACATCCCTCGAACCAGTTCTTGTCAGTATACAGGTCTGTAACAGATTAAATACCCCTCCATCACCGTCCTCCCATCATCATGTCACAGCCTTTTACACAGTAAATGTACTAAATATGGCATTGATAGATCCCTCTAATATCCCGCCCCCAGCTACTGCTACCCATGGTAAACACGTGCGGAGCAGTTCAAATGTCCCACTCATCCCTACCCTTCTTCCACCCCCACCCCCCTCCTCTCTACCCCATCCCCATCTAAACAGGTCCATAATTTATGCACCCCTTCCTGCTGCTGCTCTGGTTGAAACGGAAGAGATCTGGACCATATTAAATGCTCCTCCCTTCCCATTCTTTCCCCTGTCCCACATCCCTCACACCAGCTCCTGTCACTATACAGGTCTTGGAAAGATTAAATACACCTCCATCACCTTCCTCCCACAGTCATATGTGACAGCCATACACACACTACATGTATGTGGCAATGCTTGATCCCTCTAACGTCCCTCCCTCCAGCTACTCCTACCCCTGCTAAACACGTGCAGACCATTAAATGTCAATCACCCCCTTTCTGCTGCTGCTCGGGTTGAAATTGATGAGATCTGGAACAGATTAAATGCTCCTCCCTGCCTCACCACCAGCCATACCCCCAACCCATATGGACACCAGCCATGCCCCCCCCACCCGCCATATGGACACACACACCCTTTCTGTCAACACCCCTCCTCAAAACAGGTCCGGAGCAGATAAAATGCACCTCCATCACCATCACCACCCTCCCCAGCTCCCTGTTGTATGACTGTACGTGTGACGTGCAACGTACGTTTGACATAACTGTGCCTTGTGACGTGCAACGTACGTTTGACATATACAAACGTTTAACGTATTACGTACCTTTACCAATCATGGCCATGTAAGCAATCTTTCTATAAAAAATTATTTTTCTTGATTTTATCA
>JAGTTF010003807.1:0-11599 GCA_019095985.1 Streblospio benedicti | reverse complement strand
GACGGTGATGGAGGAGTATTTAATCTGTTACAGACCTGTATACTGACAAGAACTGGTTCGAGAGAGATGTGGGACAGGAGGAAGGATGTGGAGGGAGGAGCATTTAATGTGTCATCTGTTTCAACCCAAGCAACGCCGGGTAAAAGTTAGTATTGAAATAAACCATTAAAAACACAGTCAAGTTTCTATAGTTTATTAATTATTTATTGATTACACACAAATATATTGTTGACCACTCATCCCAGATCTCTTTTTCTGTGGCAGATGTTCCTTTCTGTACTCCAGCTGTAAAATAAATGAGAATTATGTAACACATTTGATAGAGAATATATCCAAATATAAAATACCCGTAGTAAATATTCATGTACACTCTTTTGCCACTATTTTCTCACGCACGGAACCTATTATATAAGTGTCTCTTTAGGTGGTTTCTAGCTCTAGAAATCGATTAATGTTTTTTCGCATAAAAGAATTGGGACGTGGACTTCAGATGTCATTATCTACAAGTGACATTTGCCCAATTACTGAAAGGCAGAACATAGGCTTCAACTCTTCATCACATCAGTGCTTATTATAAGTGACTGCTATCTTGTTATATAGTAAGGTCCCTTGAAGCTGCAGAATTTTTTCTGTCTACCGTAACCAGTTTGTAAACCACAAGTCCACCTAGTTCAACCATAATACACTAAGGTCAAAGCAAGATGTCTACATACATAAAAACTTCATATTCTACAGCTCTCTTACCAATATCTTATGCACAAAACAACCCAAAAGAGAACAGCCGTAAACTTACATAATTTAACCCAATTTGAGACATTATGTGCTCGAGTTTACTGCCGCTGCTTTATATAGGCTGACTAATTAAGTGGTGTGAAATAACAGTTAATGAGTGTATCTCTTGAACACATAAACCGATTCAGGCCCAAGAACGCTCATTGTAAAAAGCTCAGAGCGCCCAATCTCCCTAGAACTTTCTTCAACAATTTAAAATAAAAAGAAGGCACATGTACTTTTTTGCGCTTTCAACAATTAGCAAATCTAAAAGTAAACATACTTGCTTCAGACATCGGAAACTTGGCCTGTAAATCAGGTGTGCCTCCGCTGTTCGGGCCCTTGTGGTGCCTGCAATATTTGTTTAAAACAATTTTATACATCTATGTATCTCAGCAGCAGTGACTTTTCAAGACAATTGTTAGTTTCACATGCTTGACCAATTCACTGAAAACTGCAGCTTATTGAATAAGCAACCGTTACACATGTAAACAGTCTCCCAATTAAATGTCAGCACATATTAATGTGCTGCTGACAGCAATATGTGGAGTAACATTTTCTATGATAACTCTAAACGTTGCCGAACATCCAAATAAAGATGATAGGAATGATACAGTATTTTTTGTTGTTGCTGCATGGCTCTACATTGTAATTTTTAAAATTATGATGAACTTGACTATGGCATTTTTTCCATTTATCATTCTTACAGGAAAAAAAATATATTCAGTAATATTTTCAGTGATTATTGAAAATATTACTCCATGAACTTAGTGTCAGTACATTAGTGAACATGTAAAGTGCCATTATCAAAATAATCTGATGACTCGTTAAAGAATAGCTTGAAATTCTATGAATGTTACAGATGTATAAAGCAAATTACATGTGAAAAATGCATTATTTATTTATAGAAGCTGCTTCCTGCTCTTCATTCACATCCTCATAATATTCCATCAGACTACCAATAGCTAAAAAAGATTATGTCATTTTAATTATTCATCACCGATATGTATATGTATAAATTGTGCGGACGGGAAGTTCATGGAATAACATTTTCCACATAACTGAAGTGTATCACTTGAGTGATTAGAAATGTCTATGCAGATTAAAATAGTGTTGTTAAAACCATTGGACTTATTCCCCAATTAAGAAATGTTCAAAATGTCTTACTGTCTCTCAGAGTTTTGATCGATAATGTACATTTCACAAAGCTACAAACCATACATAATGCGTATACTTGTACTTAGTACTTACATTGAACAAAGATGTTTGATACAGCAGTAGCAGTTGGTTCCGCATGACAGTGAATTAGCTGCATCTTTCATATATGCAGAACTGCACTGGGCAAATTTTGTGAGCTCCTGCCAGTCCTACTCAACAGGTATATTCCTTTTATCTTCGAGAGGTAGAATGTGTTCTAGCTATGTACACAGTGCTATGCTTCATGGGTCTGAGACATGGGCAGCATCCTCTATTAATGTAAAGCCATGTCGTGTTTGTAAGTCATAGTATACATACCCCCCCCCCACACACACACTACCATGATACTGGGGCCAGTGATTCTGAGTGATGATAGAGTACTTTTTAACTGGTTTATTAATCACAAACTGAAGTTAAAGTAACATGGGGCAATTGCGTACCATAGGCATTTGAGTTCTGAGCATACAGATAAGTATAAAATTTTACTGGCAAGTTCATCAAGAAACATAATATGTGATCGAGGTCAATAGTGGGTCTTCAAAACTAGATCAAAACTAACATGGTATCTAAGATCAGGTCACAAGACCCAGGAACAGTTAAAATAGGAAACAATTATGGTAATAGCTCCGCTCTCTGCCAGCATCCTAGCCAACAGAAGGTGGGCCTTCGAAAACTAGATCAAAGCTAACATAATATATAAGATAAGGTCACAAGACCCAGAAACAGTTAAATTAGGAAACAATTATGGTAATAGCTCCATTGAGCTGTAATCAAAACTCACTTTGCCCGCATTGCACAAATGCCAGAAGACATGCACCCAGTAACTAAAAACAATTAGAACGCATTCTCCAAACAGAGTAACGAATTTACAACTGGTATAGTATGACCTGACTGCCAGACCGATCGTTCCGACTTTACAATTTCCCGTGTGATGCCCGTCTACGGTGAATATCCGGCCCAAACTGCAGACTACGCTCGTTTTGACTTTGAATAGACCAATGTCCGGTGTACTCACCCAAACATGGAGTAATATTTTATTAATGGAAGCCCCTGTCAGTTCACCTACAGTACCAATGTCGCATGGTAAGACCTCTACCACTATTCGCGGTTGCTAACGGACATTTAAGCCCGGACATTCCAGTCCCTCTTAGGCTCCTGTTACAGAGCAGCAATCCCATTCATCTTTAATGGGGTACGGTCATGACACCAAGACGACTATGGAACAAGCATATGCTGACAGGAATTACATGGCTACACTCAGTAGTTTTTGCACTACTAAGTAATGGCAGAAAAAAAACAAAGAAAATGAAGTATAGATTGACTGAATACATGGAAGTGTCTATTCTCTAAAAACCGAATTTGGCATTAATCCGAGAAAGGACCAATGATATATAATTTTATTCCAACAAAAGACATCTTATACTCGTATCTAGCAATATGGTTAATCCACTATTCAGTCTAGATGGGCGGAATTTAAGAGAAATACTTCGGCGCCATCATGGCAACTTTCGTCTGGCCGGCCACTCCAGACTGAAGTGGAATATTTTGGTAAAAAAAAACGAGAAACTTCACTGCCTGTGTCATTATTTACAATGTGGGGAAACTGCCCCACATTATGTTCTACTTAATAATTGATAATTACCTGTAAACGCGCGAGATATAACTAAAAAAATCTGATACTTTCAAATACTCGATTTTCCTATCGTGCGAGACTCTACACAACTCCCTCGTTCTCGTTTTTCCGCAGTACTCGTTTTCGCGGCTAACTTGCCGATGACGTCATTTTTTTAAAACGCAGAATGAACGGCATCACACGGGGCAACTTGCTTCACTACGCATCATACGTGTTTCATCAGCGTAACTTGGCCATGCAGACAGCGGAGGCAGTCTGTGAAGTAACAGGAAGAGCTGTAGCCGTGCAGATGGAGCAACGAGAAAAGGGAACCATGAAACTACACCAATTCAATGTGGGTGACATGGTATTGCTATTCCATACGCCAAATAAGCGGGATGTGTTGCACTCACAACCATGGACGGGCCACATGAAATGATAGAAGCAGGCAGTGATCTGGTAGTCAAGCTGAAGATATCGATAAAGGAGAATAATGAGACAAGAAGAGGCCGCAAGCCCCAGGAAACGAAACGGGTTCACACTAACCATATCAAGCCGTTTATAGCGGCCGGTGGGGGTGTGGTGAAGTAGTGGACTCACAGGACCTTTTCTACTCAGCTAGGGCTGCTCGCGACCGCGAGCTGCGCTACTACGAGTATTGAGGTCAAAAGTATTGGAGGTCAAACTATTAGAAGAAAACGAGGTGGGTTCAGTTGTATGAATGCCACTGCAAAGTGAGTTTTGATTACAGCTCAATGGAGCTATTACCATAATTGTTTCCTAATTTAACTGTTTCTGGGTCTTGTGACCTTATCTTATATATTATGTTAGCTTTAATCTAGTTTTTCGAAGGCCCACCTTCTGTTGGCTAGGATGCTGGCAGAGAGCGGAGCTATTACCATAATTGTTTCCTATTTAACTGTTCCTGGGTCTTGTGACCTGATCTTAGATACCATGTTAGTTTTGATCTAGTTTTGAAGACCCCACCTTCTGTTGGCTGGGATGCTGGCAGAGGGCGTGTAGTACGAGTAGTAAAAATTATATAAGTTGTCTCCGACACTGAGTGTAAAGGATTGATGTACTATTGACCTTGATCACATATTATGTTTCTTGATGAACTTGCCAGTAAAATTTTATACTTATCTGTATGCTCAGAACTCAATGCCTATGGTACGCAATTGCCCCATGTAACTTTAACTTCAGTTTGTGATTAATAAACCAGTTAAAAAGGACTTATCATTCTTCTAATCGCTGGACATACATTGCACTAAATGTAAGTTATTCCACTCTGACTGTAGATCAATGAATGAAGACAAGCCAACAACAATTTACCCATCATATGTATTTTGTCTCCAAATAATGCCAAGTTTTACTGTTAAATTTGTAATGCTTCTAACTGCAATTTTATTAGCCGTAAAATATTCTAGCTTTACAGTACTCACAATGAGCAAACTTACATCAAGTCTAGTCTTTTCCACAATGGCAAAGCATGGTGCCTGTAATCAAATAGTTATGTGACAAACTAACCATAATTTACTCATACTGCCCATCACTAACTGCCAAGTTGTGTCGAGTTTTACTGTTAAACTTGTTAAAACTTCAGCTGCAAAATTGATGACCGCAGAATATTTTAGTTTTACAGTAATCATAATGGCCGGACCGGTGGTTCATCTCAATCCTAAATAGTCCATCAGTCAACCAGTCATATGCCCAAGTGTAGTTCAGCTTAATCCGGAATAATCCGTCAGTCGATCCGGTCTTCCCCTTGAGGGTAGTTCGTCCAAATCATGAGTAGTGATCGGGGCTAGTACTTCCTTAAAAACAATGCGAAGATAGAGGAGCGAAAGGTCATATAATCCGACCCCGTGTAATGTCCGGCCCATAGGCAGATTTGAGCTCAATAGTCCTAAATCCTCGCCGCCCTTCGGCGACGACTCTACTACAGCTCTCCGTTCGGGAGGCCCCTCCCCTCCTTCGAGTCCCCCGGCTGGCACGTCGAGGTCTCGAGGGAGGGAGCCGCTGAATAGCCGTGAGACAGGCTGGGATGCTTGTCTAGCCGGCATAGGGTAGGCTGGGATGCCTACCGTGCATAAGGTGTAGGGTAGGCTGGGATGCCTACCGTGCATAAGGTATAGGGTAGGCTGGGATGCCTACCTTGCGTAAGGCTGTAGGAGCGTAGGCTGGGATGTCTACCACTCCAGATTTTCATTGACTCAAGGGGACTTGAGTCGCTTTCGATCGCGCATGCGAAAAAGGTCACCATCTTATCCAGATCTCTGGTATCAATTCTAGTCACTGCTCCATCATTGCCGGGGCAAGGCCCTGATCTCCTTCCGGGGGGAGTCCATCAGCGAACCAGCAGGCTTCCCCGACTCCGTATTGTCCTGTCGCCACATTACAGGAAGAGTAGCTCTTCACCTGCTGGTTCCACCGCATCTACATCCAATCGTCGGACTCAGAGTTGGACCCTCATTCACTTTCATCACCAACTCCGAGACTCAGTCATTTCCCTCATCTGAGCAGTGACCCATAAATAGTAGCTGCGACTTAACCGTGAACCTAGTCGCATGTCCAGGCTTTTTATCTTCATTGGGGCAAAACATCACCTTCATCATATCACCCGGTTCTGCAGGCCGGACCATCCCCCCTGGACGTGCGAACAGTACAAGCCCCGTTCCCAATACGATACCCCACTGTGGCCTCAATAACGAACTATACCGACAACATGTTCTTCGGATGACGAAGTGGGGGCTCTAGCCATATGGGGCAGTGTGGGGCAGTTCCCCACACTGTCCATCCAACATGAAGAAATAAATATCACTGTGGCCTCAATAGGAGGTCGCGTTTTTTATCGCTGGGAACTAGACAACAAGCCAAAATACGAGGAGAAGCCTTAGGCCCGACTGGGTTAACTATAAAATGCTGAGGGGCTGAACCCCTGTTGCTGCGTGTAGTAGCATTATATGCCATGGTAAAAGCATTTCATCCCAGTTATCCTTCTGTTCAACATTCAAAAGGTATTGCTTTGATCGCCGGTTACACCACCATCCCATGTGGAGGGCGTATGAGGTGGTCCGAGACTTGTCCACACCATATAACTTGCCAATTCTAGGCAGATTTGATTGTCAAATTCACTCTAATGCATACAATTCCATCCTCTTGAGAAATAGTCTTGGATCACGCATATATACTTGTGCCCTCCCGACGTTTCGGGTAAAGGTCCCTGCAAGTCTATTCCTACCCTTTCATGCGGAAACCCCACGTATTCGTGTTTCATTGGGTTTTTACCGCCACCTGGTCCAGACTTGCATTGTTGACACGTGACACATGCCCGGCACATTAGCTTCACGTCTTCCCACATCCCTGGCCAGGCAAAGCGACGGCGAAGTAATTCATACACACGTTCATAGCCTAAATGGCTCACACTGTGCACATGAACACACCGCCAGATGCTTTCCCGCCAGGCTACCGGAACTAGGGGAAGATTCAACTTCTCATCAGGTCTTCCTCGGACGGATAGGGTCTTGCGCAAACGCCAGATATATTCTCTCACTTCCGGTGTTTCCTGTCGCAGGGCAGCAGCTTGACACCGCTTCCCCCCACGACTGCTTCAATTCTGCAACGCGACGTATACACTGGTCACCACTCTGCGCCTCGCGCCATTCATCCCGCGTGAAGTGACCTAACACTCGGGAACACTGTGCTTCCGCATCCACGGTAGGTTGCCCTACCACCGGTACTTCATCTGTTCCGTCTTCGTCATCTGCGTCCCCCTCGGACTCCTGTTCCCCCTGTACTAGCGGTCTTGCTGCGACAGCAGCCGCGGCGCTTTCTCTGCTAGTCGCCCGCCCGTCGCACGGCTGGTACCTCAACTGCAAGAACCTCTGCGGCCCCTGCTTCTACTTCACAAAGGTCCAGTCGTGTTCGGTTAGGCAGGTCGTGCAGCCGTCGGGTCAGATAGACATTGAAATCAATGCCATCCACCAGTTCTGGTTCCTCCCCGTCATCATCAGAATCCACGTCGCGGGCAGCGAACTCCCATCGCGCATTTAGAAAATCCGTGAAGTTCACCATTGCCACGCCCAGTGCTTCCTCTGGCTTCTCAATCACTTCATCAGAGTCATCAGGATCAGGGTCTCTGCAACGATCCAGCTTCTTTCTGTGGAATAGACAGTCAGGACACTCGCCCAGGTTACAAGGTTTGCCTTTGCAAAACGCTTCCTGCATCCCCGGGTAAATTCCTCGCTTGCGCGAGAGAGTCCGCGACTTCATTCAGTTTTCCTGCGACATGCTGTATCTTCCAGGGTTTATACCAACCCATTTCCACCAACCACCTCATGTACATATTATCAGACTGATGGTAGTTCTGCACCCATGTGAGTGCAGCATGGTCGGTCCAGATGATTACCATGGTACCCCGAGTAACATCTCGGAAGTATCTCATGAAGAACACCACCGCATAGAATTCGCGCTTTGTGGCACAGTAAGACTGGCGACTTTTACAAAGCGTTTTCGAGGCGAATCCTAGCGGCACGATGCGTCCACCTTGTTCCTGTTCTAGAGTCCCTCCTATAGCAAACAAACTGGCATCCACCCTGAGGTGAAAGTCCGTGTTTGGTTGCGGGTAGTAGAGTAACGGTACTTCTTCCAGTGCTGCTTTTACTAACTCAAAAGCAATCTGTCTATCTTGTGTCCAGTCGAACACGACTCCCTTCTTGGTCAGTTCCGTCAGTGGCTTCGCCATTTCACTATAGTTGCGGACGAAACGGCGGTAGTATCCGGTGAATCCCAGGAACGTCCTCAATTCCTGCAGGTTGATAGGCGGTCTCCAATCATGGAGGGCCTGTATCTTGCTGCGGCTGGGCCGGATTCCGTCTTGGTCCACCTCGTGACCCAGGTATTCGACCATGGTGGCGAATAACTGGCACTTCTTTGGCTTCAGCTTCAAGTTCGCTTTACGCAAACGCAGGAAAACGGCCCGCAGGTTCAGCATCGCGGTAGCGAAGTCGCGTCCAAAGGCTAGTATGTCATCTAAGTATACGAGACATTGGCTCCAGACGATGTCCGCGAGCACCATCTCCATGAGACGGCAAAATGTTCCTGGCGCATTGCATAGCCCGAAGGGCATCACGGTCCACTGGTACAGACCTCGGTGAGTCACGAAGGCTGTCTTTTCTGCGTCGCACGGATCCATGGCCACCTGCCAGTACCCGCTCGCGAGATCCAACGTGCTGAAGAATTTTGAGCCTTCGAGTGCGTCCAAACATTCATCGATGCGTGGGAGGGGGTATGCATCCTTCTTCGTGACTTCATTCAATCTACGAAAATCGATGCAAAAACGGAGCTCCCCTGTCTTCTTTCGCACCAGTACCACGGGCGCACCCCACGGCGACTTGGAGGGGCAAATCACCCCACTTGCTAGCATCTTCTCCAGTTCAGCGTCCACATACTCTCGCTCCTTTTGGGAACGGCGGTAATAATTCTGTTTTATTGGCAGGGCATCCCCCGTGTCAATCTTATGGCTTATAAGATCTGTGTACCCAAGCTTTTCATCGGGTCCTAGGAAGATATCTTCAAATTCTGTCACCAGAGCCTCCAGCTTGGAGGCGTCGTCTGGCGTCAACGTTCCTTCAGCCGGAAGCATACACCGCAGATACTCTGGGATTTTACCCCAGCTTTCTGCAGCTGCTGGCTCAGCCACCCCTTCATCCGGTTTTTTGTGTTCATATGTTGTGTCCAATAAACTATATTACAATAGTCATCATCTTTACCTGATTGGCGTGGTGGCAGCGGTTGGACTCAATGCCCAAGAAGACCAAAAGAAGAAAGGTATACATTTTCATATGCTCACAAAATGGCATCACGTCGTGCACCAAAGCAATGGTGCCTCACCAAATCAGAAACAGTAAATAGCTTTGAAACATGGTGGAACAATCTCACCTACATTTTTCATTAGACGCAACATTCAAAGATATATTAGATGCAACATGGAAGTCTAAGAAAGAAGACAACAACCGTGGTTTAAAAAATGATCCTGAAAGCATAGCCAAAGAAATACGTCGAACAGCCGCACAAAAAGCAGCAGCACGTGACCTAATGTTAAGACAGATCGCAGATTACTGTCCTATAATCAGCAGAAACACATTCTTAAAGAAATGCAACAGCCTGAAACAAATCTATCAAACAACTAGATAGTGGCCTCCACGCCCTCGAAATTTAGCAACGAACGTTTATTCCCGCCCTCAGTTCCTTAATTAAGACTCAATTTCTTAGAATTATATGTAGAGGACATTTTCCATAAGGTGAAAGAAACTTCATCAGCCATAACCAAATTTCTAGACAAATAAATCCATAATCCTACTGGCCTAAGTTCACCATAGATCATATAATTTTTATGACTCATAAGTAATATTTATCTTACGAAAATATAAGTAAGGGATGACTTATATTTTGTCACCTTTCACAAAAATGGAACGACATTCCATTTCGAGCGAAGGGGGGTTTTCAGTCAAGTTTTGGACACACCACTTTTTTTTTGTGGGTCTAATATTTCATCGCACGCGCTAAAACTTTTCATACCAGAATTCTAATATTTTCTATTTAATTGTGGCATTAAAAGGATACAGAGCAGATATCACACATTCATTAATATTATGATTCCATTACATGATGTACATTCCAGATATATAATAAGTATTATCTTATGGCATATATAAGTAATATTTGAATGAATATCGCGAAACACTATGTAGAGATCTGTCTATGCCAAATAGTAGCTCTAGTCTAGATTGCAGAAAAATGCATCAAATTTTCAAAACTTTTCGGGGAGATCCCACTTGAACACAAGCGCAGGAGGGGGTGTCCCCCCTCTCGCACTCACCCCCCTGAGGCGCTTGGCGGCATCCGCATACGCGACGCCTACGGGCGCCGCTTATCTCGGCTTTGCCGACTATTACATTTAACAATTTCATTAGAGATTGACTTGGCACAGCACATGAAATGTGCAAAACACGATTATCGCAGAAAAATGGCTTGTAAAAGAATGCTATTGCCACCTAATCGAACAAATAAAATTTATCCGACACGATTAAACACTAACACGTTTAAATAACGATGTAATTTAAGAAAAATGTAAAAAAATACCTAACAAAATTTGTAACATCCGCCATAGCGAGGTGCATTTCGTCACCATAAAACGGGCTTATACGAGAAATGATGACAGATTTCTGACAATGAACAAACTAATTATTGCGCCATCTGATTGGCTAACAGATGGCACAACTACCAATAATATTTAACGTTACATTCGACTGACTCGCTAATCAATGATTAGCCTTTATTACACACCAAAACATGTCAACACCGACCATACTGCGATGCAATTAGGAGTAGCGCTACACAAGCTCATTATCATAACTTATGCATATGTATGCTGGTTTCAGAGAATCAGCCTTAGTCAAAGCGCATCGTTGTTGCATATTGTTAATAAAGCGCTTTCGATAAACGATATGTTAGCAGACAGGTAGGGCGATAATAAAGAGCATTATTGCTAATCTTGATCTGGGGAGTATTCGATAGATTTCTTAAAATATGTAGAATATTATGGTCTCAAAGTGTGATAATAAGGATCAGCATCAATACTTTGAATAATAGAACCTTTTGGCGGCTGGTGCAGGTAACAATATATTTTGATTTTTTTTATGTGGAAGAAATTTATCCTGCTGGGATTTCGGTAAAACGCAGTATGTTGCTTTATTACTAGTGAAAATGGAGCGTTTAATGTATTTCAACATCGAATTAAATTCTCCCATAAAGTTAGATTTGGTCACGAGCTATTCCAGAATAAAATACATATATCACAACAAACGACATTACTATATTTATTTTCTTAGTGATGATAAAGATAAAAAGTTGTAAAATTAAAGAACTGCCCCCAAAAAAAAATTTTCGAAACCCTTTTTAAAATTTTTGGGTTTAAATTTCCTTTTGGGGTTTTTTTTAAAAAAAAATTTTTTTCCC
>JAGTTF010003805.1:0-10889 GCA_019095985.1 Streblospio benedicti | reverse complement strand
ATTTAAATATAATATCTAGAGTATTTGTCCTATACTACAATGTGCAAGTTTCCTAGTTTTGTTTGGGCAGGTGATTCTCTCAGCTCAGTCTCATAGTCTATGGAGTAAAAAATACTTGATCTTTTTCAGATGAGAATTTGGCTGTTTTGTTTCTCTAATTTGGTTTTGACGACATTCAAATAATCATTTTATCGTGCTGTTTATACATAATTGGGGGGGGGGGGTATAAGGAAGTGGGATAAGGGAAAAAAGTCTAAAAAAGAGGGATAAGGGGAAAAGGGCCCAAAAAGAGGGATAAGGGATCTCCAATTTGAAAGTGGGATAAGGGAGGATCAAAAATATCGAATTTTCGCGCTATTTTATGGACAAAAATATTAGAATTCTAGACAAAAAAGAAAGCTAAAAGTAAATGATATTTTTTTTGCACAAGTTAGTTGCAAAAGCCATTTGCTTTTGATACAATTGTACGGCAACGTGTCATTGGCTTGATGGAGTTTTCTATAAGGTAAAACGCATACTGACACATAGGTATTAAACAGGTATCAAATAGACATCACTATACTGAAATAATGTATACTTTACAATCAAGAAATTTATGAATTTGAGGAGAAAACATCAGAATGAGTTAGAATCAATATATCCAGTAAAAAGATATTTGTGTTGCCATACAATAGTACTGAATAACAAGATGATAATCAATATCAGTTTCAAATCCAATTTTGCTGCTTGGTTGGAATATTGATTTTTTTCTTGCTGGCTAATTGCATTGAATATCATTAATAAAAGTTTGAACAAAATCGGTGCAACGGTTAAAGCTCTAGCTTGTCCAGAGACATACATACAAACATACATACGTAGTTAGTTTTAGTTAGTTACAAACGAACGAAACACAATGCTTGCTTCAGCAGCTGAGCTGAAGTGACGCAAAAAAACACCACCCAACAACAAAATACATATAATTATCTGGAAAACATTGCTTCATTTTTTTAAATATATCACCAGTTGTTCATTTTACATGGATTTGAAATTTAAAAACTACTGAGTTTCCTAAATTTCTTGCCAATCAATACAAAAACATCCATCAACAAGATAAAAACAATAGAAGTAAGTTTTTTTTAAAGGCACATATCTTCATAAAAAACGACATTTATTAACACTCTATTTTAGAGTGGGTATATACCACCCCTTGATTTCAAAATCTCAATAAATTAATGTTACAAATCTCAATGCAAAAGCCCTTTTCTCAAATCTCAATCAATTGATCTCAATGAATTGAAAGGTCAAATCTCAATTCTCAAGGAATTGAAAACCCAAATCTCAACTCTCACTAAATTGTATATACCGCCCTCTATTTTACAGTTGAATAGAAATTTGATAACAAACATTTATTCACTACAAAAATTTAGTTTTTGAGATATTGTCCTTTAAACATTGAACATCACTATATATTATTACTAGTTATTGTCCATCAAATGGATCGTATTGGAAAAAAAATATTCATAATAACAGGTTCATTTAAACAGTATAGTATGATTAACATTAAAAATATGAAATTTTATTGTCTATCCCGTATAATCTCTTAGGCCTGCTGAGGAGTCACTTTTTGCTCCTACCGAATTGTTTCCCACAAAATGTGTTTTACCAAAATGTGAAATACCAAAAAGCCGTGTACACCTCCCCATTGAAGACCCAAAACACAGCACAGCAGCAACTGGCCAGGAGTACAAACAGTTCAAAGGTTAAATTTATCATTGAGTGTGGGTCATTTTGGATATGATACGCCAATTCATAAAAATATCATCATGATAGACTGATGTAAAACCGCTATCGAAAAAGCGATGATGCGTGTTATTTGGTTTACTTTTCTAGGTCAAATTAGTTCAAAAGCTACAATTTCTCATTGAGTGTTGGTGATATTAGATGCCTTTAGATTTCTCAGGAGTCTTGATATCAGCCAGATGTTTAATAATGAGAGTGCAATGATGTGCAATCGATCATAATAAAGCTTTTGATCGAGGCCCGGTTAGGCTGACTATGAAATGTTTATTTTTTCTAAGATAATGTCTGACAGTCATCAGGTTCAAAATAAACTTAAGATAACCTCAGATAACCTCAGATACAACTTGGGCACCCAAACTGGTTTTTTTCAAAAACCTTGTGGAATACAAACCTAAAAACAAACTTAGGGAAACATAGGAAAGCACTTTTATAGGTTGTATAATGTTTATGGAAGATAGAAGGGTATCTACTCTATTACACCAGGGAAATGAGCATGTACCCCTCAAATTGTGAGCTGTGTCCGTGAGGTAACACTGTATGCAGCAATGTCGAGACCTACAGCCGCATCGGCAGTGTCGGTAGCTGCTGATTAGATAGCACATGTACATGTACAAGGACTGCTCCGACCACCGCCGTCACTTTGAACGTCTTTGACAAGAAAGGTAGGTCGTCTCAATAGTTTATATATACGTGTATATACTTCACTTTTATGGGCATTTAGGAAGCAAACAAAATAGACCTTTTCAAGATGAATTGAAATTTGTTCTGAAAATTGATAAGTTGTTGTGACTTTATTTAATGCTTGACACCTTACACCATCGTCACCCAGTAAAACTAGTGGCACATCCCTTAGTCATTGATAAATAAATGTCACAGTGCTGGGGTGACCATCGTCAGGTTTGAGAAAGATAGGAACATTTCATCAATTATTTAATTCTAAAAAACAACAAAATAGACTAGATTATTTGTGATATAGATGTTTATGATATATATCTCGATGATTATGTTAAATAGCAGCTGGTGTAGTTTGGAGGGTAAGGGAATTCTATTGAGCGGTTGTATACGTAATTTCACGTGCGTTGTAGGACCCATTTCTTTTTATACGCACAACCATGCATATATGCGCTGAAAGTTAAGAGGAGCTATGCAACCACTTTTTTTTACCTGTTTGAAGCATTAAACTACTAAATGTTCAACAAGGTCATGAATTGTACGTTAATTTAATTCTGATGTAAATTGTCGTGCCTTCAACATTTCCTCGGTCATTACTATTGGTTACAACAATGTAGAATCAAAGCTTATAATAAATCTATTCTACATAAAGGATGTTTTTTAATTTTTGATTTTCTATATTTCACATCATCTTCAGTTTTCAAAATGACGCTGCTGCAATGGAGACCCAACACCGCCTCGCTTCTGGTACTGCTGGCCTTGCTGCCCACCCACGCCACCGCTCAAGTTGGTACCAGCTTCGCTGTAACCAGGACATCCAACTTCGAGTGCACTCAGAACAAGAGGGTCGAGTTTCCGATCATCATTAACAACCACGGAAATGCGTAAGTGATCACCAATAAAATTTATTGAAACGGCATGCGCAAAGTGGCATTGGCAGGTGCGCCAAACGTTCATGAAAAGCCTTTTTAGGTCAAAAACGACACTAATGTGAAAATGTTGGCATTTTCAAGTATGTTTATGAGTCGTGTTCCATTTAAAAGTCCTCTAATTGAATTTTGAGTTTATTGGGATCGGATGCATTACTATGAAAATTGACTGAGATATAAGGGAAATACTGATATAAAACAAACATGACACACGTCCTGGTTCCGCAGCAAAATTGAAAACACAATATTCTGATGAATTCACGCCTAAATAGAACATTTTTATATACTAAAGTTTATTTGTAACAGCCACGAATTTTCCATACAAATTCTTAATATCCGCCCGATGGCGGAAATAATTTTTCAAATGGGATTTTAACATGTACCGGAAGTCATATGGAACGTTTGTCACCTTAGAGATGATAAAACTGACCACTGCGCATGAATTCTGCGCAACATGGAAAGTGAAGAATAAAATCTATGAATAGAAAGAATTACTCATGAATAATGCCTTTATGGGGCACCGTATGTGGAATTGGTATTGTTGAAAACAGAAATTGCTGCATTTTTAGAAATTGCATTTTACAAATTGAATCAATATTGATTTCCTTAGAAAACACTGGTCAACAATAATTGGATAAGGTGTGTAGTCCTACAAGAAAATTTAAAGAACATATATAACATTGTCTATGACCATTTGAAAGCGCCACTCTTGTACATCCTATTTTGAGGGGAGTATAGCATGGCGATAATGGAAGTCCGACAATTAAAACAGCCTACACACGGCATAAATTGTTGGAAACCGGCCGTTTTTTTTTATCCTTATACAATTGTACACACCGTTTATTCATATCCATTTTTATTATATGTATGTGTGGTATTAGTTTATAACAGAAAATCTATTTACATTAAAATAAATCCACAACCTCCAACAGAGAATCATAACGTCTCTTTCAGCGGGACGGACGAATTGCAATAGTCTTTTCATCACATATTTTAATCAAAATTTATTTCATTTTCTTTTTAATGTTAAGCTATTTCGCCAAACAATTGATACATCCTTATTTAGATTGACCAATGGATTAGGTTAGTTGACCCCGGCAGGTTAATTAATGTATAATAGCGAATTTATTACCTCTGTTCGGCAGATTGACCCGTGGACAATTGTGTAATAAAAAATCATTGTATCAGCCAATAAACGAATGCGTCAAATTGACTAATGGCCAGTGGCCGGAAATATGGCTGCTTCCAGTTATAGTGACAGTTATTATTTGACCATTTCAAACCAGTTTTCACATAATTGAATGTGTGCGGGTTGTGAACCGATTTCTACATTACTGACGCAGATCAAGTTGAAGTTTTTAAGTGACAAAACTGTAGTGGTGAGCGCCAGGAGACAAAAATGTCACATTTTCGTCGAATCAGCATTGCCAAGCAGATTCGGTGAAGCAGTTGCCTAAATGAGTAGAGAATGAAAGGTATGGTGCATATGGCAACATGCACACAGTAGTAAGGCAGGGAGCAGGTCTAGTTTGAAGCCCTAAAACGCCACTGATAAGAGCAAAGGGGGATAAATGTCCGAGATTCGGTTTTGCGTAATTATATATTAATCCAATTATGTATGGTATTTCTGGATTTAACTATAGATATCTAACATGCCCTAGTTTTAGTAGTGCTCGGAGTTGACTTGGTCATAGTTCTTTCTATGTTTTGGTTACTTTACATACATAAATAAGTGCCTCTAGACGGCCATTGAATTCCAAGTTTGTCCCGGATCCCACCATGTCGGCGACATTCACGCCAATACACGTCACTGGGCGCCTTATTGGAGACATGAGGCGTCAAATTAAAGTGCATTACCAACTGTCTTCATCCAAGTAAACTCCTAACTTAACACTGAACTAATGTTCCGATGATTTTCACATTGGTTTCACCAGCAGTAATGACATGGCCCTCGGCTTTTCCTCTTCTCATAAAGAAATTGAACAGCTTGCGAACGATGGAAAAACAACATGGCTGCCATATTTTTTCTCTTGCAAATTGTCTTAACTTCTTTAACTTTTTTAAATTGTTTAAACAGTCATAGTCAAACAATAAATGGATTAAACAGTAAAGCAACATGCTTAGAAGAGGAATACTGGATAATAAGACAAAACGGTTCGAATATCAACACTTTTGGAAGCCAAGTACTGCAAGACCTCTTATTATCAACTAGCAAAGGTGTAGGCCTGGATAGAAAAAATGTCACAATATGTACAGTGAATCGTACAAGACTGAATGTGTTTATGTTATTGCTCTTGGGTGGCGATATAGCTCCTAATCCTGGACCTGCAAAAGACTTATGTACACAGTGTGCTAAAAATATTAGGCATAATAGCAAAGCAATAGAGTGTGACATTTGTTTAGAATGGACCCATATAGCATGCCAATCAGAAATAACAATAAAGCAATATAAACAGTCAGATTTCATACCTTTCATATGCAATAGATGTGTTTTGGATCAATTACCGAATGAATTCGAACAGGATACACCAAGAGATAAATCAGAATCAACCTTACCAGCACCAATCAATTTTAACAACTTTGATTGCTTCCAACAAAAAGGACTACATTTCTTGCACCTAAATGCGCGCAGCTTGCTTCTGAAGCTCGACCAAGTAGAACTTCTGCTCCAGTCAACAAATGCAGCAGCATTGGCAGTGTCAGAGACATGGCTGGACGACTCTGTGACTGACGAAGAAGTAACTGTGCCTGGATATTCGGTTGTACGTAAGGACAGGAACAGGGAGGGAGGCGGAGTTTGTCTATACATAAGGGACAACATTTGTTTCAATAAAAGGGATGATGTTATTACAAACAATATTGAATTTTTGGCCGTGGACATTCTATTACCAAAAACAAAACCCTTTTTGCTTTCTGTGGGATACAGACCTCCTGAGGACTATCATTATTTTTCTAAATTAGAAGAGTTATTCTTGGAATCAAATTTTACTCAATCTGAATCATATATGTTAGGTGACTTCAATGTTAATGTTTTGAAATCAAATAATTCTTTAGTCAAATCATTCAATATGTTTATAAAACTTTTTGATGTCAAACAAGTTATTAAAGAACCAACTAGAATTACTCCCTCTAGCCAAACTCTAATTGACCTTATTTGTGTTTCGGACGTAGATAAATTATCTCAAAGTGGTGTTCTCCCAGCTAAACTGAGTGACCATAATATTATTTTCTGTACTCGTAAATGTAGTAAAGTTGTTTTTCAAAAACATAATGTCATAAAAATGAGGTGTATGAAAAATTATGATCAAGATTGTTTTCTGAAATGTCTTTCTGAAGTAGACTGGATAAAAAGTTATAAATGAATCTAATGTTAATATTGCTTGGGATAATTTTAAACATAGGTTTGTCAATGTTGTTGATGCTATTGCACCAGTAAAAACTGTTAGAAAGCTGTTAGAATTAAGAACAATAGTAAACCATGGTTTTCGGCTGATATTTTACATCTGATTAGTGAGCGTGATAAAATGTGGATAAAATTTCGAAAACATAATTAAAGTGAGTTATTTCTAAAATATAAGGAGCTAAGAAATAAAGTTCAAATGTCAATAAGAAAGGCAAAGAAAGATTATATCAAGAATGAAATTGAAAAAAATCAAGGTAATCCTAAAAAAATGTGGAAAAGGCATAGGCATATCTAGGCATATCCGCTAAGGCTAAAAATAACTCTAAAAGTACTGCATTAAGGAATGAAATAAATGAAGTGGTATTTGATTCAGATTTTGTGGCTAATAGGTTTAATGATTTCAGAAAGTTTAACAAAGACAATATTTTTCAGTTTTATAAGAATAGAAATGTAATTTTGTCCAGTTTTAGTTTTCAGAATGTTAGCATTGATGAAATTGAAAAGATGTTATGTAAGCTGAACATTGCTAAAGCAGTAGGATGTGATAACATCTAAGCCAGGTTTCTTAAAGATGCTGCCAGTGTCATTTCGTCACCATTAACTCATATTGTAAATTTGTCTTTAAGAACTGCTACTGTCCCAAATGACTTTAAAACAGCCAAGGTAATCCCATTGTTTAAAAAAGGTGACTCAAACTTTGAAGGCAACTATACACCTGTATCAATATTACCTGTGATTTCTAAAATATTTGAAAAAAATTGTACATAAACAACTGGCTGCTTATTTGAATTCTAATAATCTGTTATATGAGTTTCAATCTGGATTTCGTCAAGCTTTTTCTACTGACACTGCATTGACTAGTCTCTCTGACAGGGTGAGACTGAATATGGATGATGGCCTCTATACTGGGGTAGTTCCCATTGATCTTCAAAAGGCATTTGATACAGTAAACCATCAAATTTTGACCACTAAATTAAAATCCATTGGTATGGAAAACACAGTAGTTTCATGGTTTCAGTCTTACTTGTCAGACAGGCAGCAATTTGTTAGTGTCAATGGCAGGGTCCCAGCATACAGGAGGGTCACGTGTGGTGTTCCACAAGGATCAATATTGGGTCCACTTTTGTTTACACTGTATGTAAATCATATGACTCAGGCAGTCACATGTGATTTCTTTCTGTATGGGAAAACGGAAAGTATTTTGTTTGCTACTAAAAAGAAATTGAGTAAATGCAATAGATTGAATATAATGTGCAATAACAAAGAAATTGAGTCAAAAAACAGTATAAAATATTTAGGTGTTACTTTTGATCAGGATTTTAGTGGTTTGTCTATGGCTAACTTAATGTTGAAAAAAAATCAATGCTAAATTGAAATTCTTGTATAGAAATGATATGTATTTTGGGTTTAAAGAGAGAAAACTATTAGTTTCTACTTTAGTACAATCTAATTTTGATTATGGCGTCAACAGCTGGTTTAGAGGGTTGCCCCAAAAAGTGAAAACAAGATTTCAAACAACACAAAATAGGCTAATTAGATACATTTTAAACTATGATGGAAGGCACCACCTTTGTTCTGAGGATTTTAAATTAGTTGGATGGTTAAATGTAAATGATCGAATTGAATACTTGTCTTTATGTTTAATGTATAAAATACATATCAAAAAAAGGCTCCTGCATATTTATGTGATGAAACTTGTGAAAGTCATACATACTAGGAAATAAAGAGTTGTCGTACATTTGTATCAAAAGTTAAGTCACATGGACAGAAAACGATTAAATATTGTAGCATTAAATATTGGAATAGTCTGCCTCTACCAATACGAAAGTCAAACTGTTTGGTGTCTTTTAAATCAAAATGTAAGCAATATTATATGGACCATTTTATAAAAGAGTAATAAGAATATATTTGTTAAAAGGTTAATCATTAGTAATGTAATTATTATGTTCTATGGCACCAATTCTAGTCAGTTGTTTTTCCATGTTTTCACCGAGGTCCACTATGGAAATAAGACTCCATTTTAAATGGATATCTTTTTAGTGCTCCTTGTTTGTCCCATGGTTCATTTTTTTATTTGTATATCTCTATTCAATTTCACTTCTATTTATATTTTTTGCTTATTTGTAATCTTTTATTTACTTTGTAATTAATATGCCTGTGATAAACGAAATAAATCAAAAAACAGCTATTCAAATTGAAACATAAAATGTCTCCCATGCAGGTATGATGTTGCCACCAACCAGTTTGTGTGTCCTCAAAACGGCATCTACCAGTTCTCTTGGTCGGCCCTTGCACGAGGAAGATCCTGGGGGTATGTTGGCAAAAGTCATCACTGACCACACAGTGTGTCAATAGGAAATTTGCTATTTTTTCATATTTTTAGTGTGCCAAGGTGAGACATTTATTGAACTAATAGCCACCCCGGTTGATTTGATAGCCTATAAACAAAGAAATATTCAAATATTGTTTCAAATTTTGATAAATGAATATTCCTATATTCTTCACTAATTATTGTTTACTGTGCAGTGATTAAAAATTCAATTTACGAAATTCTGCTCTCTGCTGCACACTTTAAAGCATGGGCAATGGAGAACAGTAAACAGTTTTGTTCTAAAATTCAATTTTCTCCCTTCAGTTTTTACAAATTACACCTTGGTCTGTACATAAAAGTCTTACCTGATAATATAACACTGTTTGAAACACATTTTGTCATATTTTGTCATGAAGCAGTTAGTGCAAACCTTACATAATTAAGTCTGTACTAAACTTTTTTCTCAGAAGGCATTTATTTTCAAATATATCAATATGTGTAGAGACATGGTTACATAATAAAAAAGAAATTTGGTATGAAATATTCTTTAGCTATAGTAATTTAGTGGTGTGCTTTAGCACTGCAATGATTGAACTAATAGGTTCATTTCAAACTATATAGTTCTTTAGAATTTATGATGGTCCGAGCCGTAGGCACCACCTACACCATTGTCAAAAACGCGGAAATTCCTAACATTTCTACTAGCTAATATTTTTATGGGGGCTAGCCTCGTTCATACAGCAAATGTTGTTATAAATGAATAAATAGATTGTCCCTTTCTGAGCAACGTGGCGGCAGACATGGAAATTGTGCTGAGCATGTTTAGGTTCAATAAATAGATTTGTAACCAATTGCTACAGGTCTAAAGATATGATGATGATGATGATGATGATGATGATGATGATGATGATGATGATGATGATGATGATGATGATGATGATGATGATGATGATGATGATGATGATGATGATGATGATGATGATGATGATGATGATGATGATGATGATGATGATGATGATGATGATGATGATGATGATGATGATGATGGTATGTGATGATGATGATGATGATGATATTGATGATGATGATGATGATGATGATGATGATGATGATGATGATGATGATGATGATGATGATATTGATGAGATGATGATGATGATGATGATGATGATGATGATGATGATTTGATGATGATGATTGATGATGATGATGATGATGATGATGATGATGATGATGATGATGATGATGATGATGATGATGATGATGATGATGATGATGATGATGATGATGATGATGATGGTACAGGTACGGAAAACGTAACATCAACTGATTAAAGGCCCGGGGAAATTTTTCTTGAGGCCCTTCTCAGGCTTTTGTCGCCACCCGAGTATCCCTTTTGACTGGGACACGCTGTGTGAAAAATGACAAAAGCCATGGCAGGCGGGTTTTAACCCGGGTTTTTTTCCCCAATGGGGTGGCGCCAACTCACGGCCCCAAAAACCCCCCTTTCGCAGTCAAGGGAACCACTGTAAACGTCTCCAAAAGGTCTAAAGATATACTCCGTGAAAAAAGGGATTGCTTGTTCACCATTTTTTAAAAAACAACTTTTTAAAGTTTGACTGACTTTCCACAAAAGTGGGCCAAAATTGACCCATGGTGCCCCACCTTCAGGGGGCCCTGAGCCTGTGCAAATGGGAGGAGATTGCCCCTTTTTGGGGCCCCTTTACTCCCGGCCCCATGGACCAGCACCAAAAGCCGAGCCAGACAATGGTAAGTTTCCTTTCCCCGTATTGAT